>QQSS02046659.1:0-18358 GCA_003687565.2 Craspedacusta sowerbii
ATGTATGTATGTATGTATGTATGTATGTATGTATGTATGTATGTATGTATGTATGTATGTATGTATGTGTGTGTATGCATGCATTTATTGATGGACTTGGACTTCTAATCTTATGTATCAGTTTGTACTAATGTATGTGTACTTGTTGTTTCCGTGTGTCTTCGGAATGTACTTGATAGCGTCGTGTTTATACTGCCTGCCGCCAAGCATTTCCTTGCTGGACCTGATCCTAGTAGTGCTATTACTTTACATACTGACAATAGCTATGAACAATTTTCGTGAAAGCTATCTGTACCTGCGGATGCGTGACAAATCGTTTAAAGATATGGAGTTCTTTGACTGAGGTAGCTCATATGTTTTTGGTTCTAGGCTTTACGTGTTCATTCTCTGCGTTTCTGGAAAATTCCTATCCTCGTCCCTGGCGTTTATTGCGTACCGGTTGTACACGCCACCGGCAAGCAAGGGGGTCACGCAAGTAGAACCCTGTGACATGGCATCGAGGGTAGATGACGTTGTTATGGAGGCGTTCCCTCCTGCGATGAAGAACTCTAAAGTGTACCCAGCTGAAGAAACCGCGGCGGCGAATCTTAACCCTTGTTTTAGCATGGAGTGACGTCCTCTGCTTCTTTTCCGTCGTCCGATGTGAATTTTGTTAATTTTCTAAAAAATTTTAACGATTTATTTTTGTTAAAATGTTTTACATTAGTTTCTTTGTGTGTGTGTGTGTGTGGCTGCGGTCTTGGTTTTATTTTTCCCCGTGTTTTGCCTGGATGATCATGACCTAAAATCGGAAAAGAATTCCTGAGTGTAAGAATGAGGTAGACCGGCTCGATAATGGCTATGTCTGGTCAGATGCTGCGGGCAGCTTCGTACCTGATTAAGGCCTCCTTGAGCTCGGACTCTTTCCTATCGGTGTCTGTTCTTGCTTGATTCATGAGTGTCTTGGTATTCGCACGGTTCCGTGATCCCCGATTTAAGGTTTTGAAAATCGGTGACGAGATCAACCCTTGGCATAGTCCTCATTTTTTGACAAGCCTTCTCCGCAGGGAATGATTGTTTGGGATATTCTATTCTCCGCATGGGATGAATTTTTTTCTTGATTTCTTCATCCGGCGACTGAGGTTTCTCAAAAGACCATTCATTGTCAATATGGAATGGCTTGTCAGGATGGACAACTCTCAGTAGGGAGCGAGATGTCAGGAAATCATACTAGAGTTTTGCTTTTCCAAGTGCCAATTGCAACAGGCGCATGCGTCGTTCGCTCAATCGTGTCAATAATACGTTGAATACTGCGAACTAAGGATTTCGCGACTTCCATAGCAGCTCAAATTGGTCAGTCAAGGAATGAGTGAGCGCGATGTGGACAGAAGTTTTGTTCCTTACTTTTCCGTTTCCATATTCGTTATTTGCCGTTGTTTGATTGATGGACTTAGCCGCCTCAGACTTGGTGTATCGGCCTAGTAGACACCAGTCCTGGAGCGGTGGACGAATAGGACCAAAACTCGGTCATGAAAGCTTTATGTAAGCACCTTCGCACTCAGTTATCAGTAATCCCCATGCATTACACAATTCCGAGTAGAATAGGACATGCTCGCCACAAACATTCCCAGTCTAGGACCTTATGAGCATAAGGTTCTTTCCATGCAATTTCGCTAGATTTAAATGAAAGCGGTGACTTAATTTCGCGAGGCCTTCCTGTCAAAACGTAGGGTTGACTGTCAAGCAACATAATTTGTTGGCTAGCTCTCATCGCATAATACTGCAATAACCTGTGCTTTGCTTTAACAATGTCGAAGATTAAGATACGTCCTATCCGTAAGACAAAAGACGTTAGAACTTTGCAAATGGGGTCGTATCTCTTTCCGTTTTTCTTTGCTGTTCTGTTGTCCCGCGTCTGCGAGAAATCATGAGAATCTGTATGGAAAGCAGATTTTGATGAAACTTCTAATGATCGACCTTAATTTGCGTAACTTGCTCTAGAAGTTTGGAGAACAGTGATATTGGACTTAATCGTGAAAGACTTGCGAGAGTTTACACTGATAGTTAAGCTTCAAAGTATATCTTCGTGAGAATTTTATGATATATATATATATATATATATATATATCTTTGTTTTTGCTATACATATATATATATATGTATGTATATATATATATATATATGTATATATATATATGTATATATATACATAACATTTTGTTACGAATTTTCTAATATATTCTGGCTCGGGGTGTGCATCGTGTTTTTAGGGCCAAACAGCCCCTGTAATTGTATTGAGGTACTGTACAGTATGCGCTAAGTATCTGCACGTTAGGCAGCCGTGCGCTAAAATGCGTTTGGTCAGGAACTTAAGAAGAACAATATTTTTTCATATAGCTTAAGATAGGCTTGTGGCACGGTGAACGATTTCTGGTCCCTTCTCGCGGAGCCCGATCTTTGCTAATTAGCTGGCTACTAGCTGGCGAGAAAAAAAGAGAACGAAATATGAGAGACAAAACAAGATAAATCAGCTACTAGTTTTACAAACAAAATTACTGAGCTTCTCCACCAAATGGCACCATTGTGATAACTTACTAACAGGAGATCAACATTTCCTACTGAAACCATTGCTTTGCATTGAAAGCCTCCTTGAATTTCTAAGCCTGAGGGTATGTTAACATTGAGTACATCCATGAATGCATGTCTAGTATTGTACGAAACTTCAAAAGCGTGAGGCGAATTCTTACACAATTAATCATAATCAGTTAACGCTAACATGATACCGCATGGAGTTATATGGTAGCATTTATATTACATTTGGGGAAGTAAGACTGTACAAGCACCTTCATAACGTAAACATCAAACTTTAAGGTTCTTAGGCTACTAAAGAAGCTCTCTTCCTGCTGAGCATGCATAACATGGTGACTAACATGCGTCTCTTTCTTGATGTTTTTGTCTGTGCTAAATATAGTTAATATTGGAGACACGTTAGCAAATATATTGGCTTTTGCCCATTCTTCTCGTTTTTCCTGAACCGCATTGGTGTTTTTACCAATCTAATAATATTTGTCGATATTTGTGACTAGATAAAATGTTCTTTTGTTAGTTATTGCACATGTCTTTAGTACTTGGCTATCGTGTGTAGGCCAGATTGATTTGCGCCTGTTTAAGTTTTCTTTTTTTAGCGCCACAAAGAGTTGGTCAATTTAAGAATAACGAGGGCTGTATGTGTAAATATTCTCAAAAGTCTTGTGACATTAGCAGCCAGTCACAGCGTCTCAATAAGAAATAAGCGATTTTTGTGCATTTCTTCTATATGCCTCTATATTTTATTTTCTTACACTCTCCTTGCGCTTACTTTCTGGCTGTCTCTCACTTTCTCTCTTGCTCTCTCTCTCTCACACACATACACACTCTCCCTTCCTCTTTCCGTCAGATCTTACATATCTCCTACCATAAAAAAAATAGTTGGGTTCAGTTTGTTCGTATGTATAAGATGAAAATAAGCGTGTTTTGAATTGCCTTGCGTACCAAAACGTAGTTCCACTATTCTACACACTTGTTGCCATATGAACGCCAAGCGCCGTGTTGCCATACGTTGCGCGCGCGTTCATGTAAATACGCGGATTAATAGTGTTCAGTTTTAGTCACCGCGTGTTGATCAAGCATTTTTATCTGAAAGTTACATTGGCTTGTATTGGCGAAGTGTCTTATGAGAACGATTTGCAAGGCAAGCCGGCAAATATTTTCTAGGTTTTCCATCGCGAATTAGCCGATTTCCGATTTACGGGCCTTAATTGCGAGCTCACCCGTTCCTCAAAGCTGTCCCTGATACCTCAACCTTTCTGAGATTGCTCTATATAACTGATATTTCCGAGTTACAGGCCTTATTGCGAGTGCTCCCGTTTCTCTAAGCGATCTGATCCCTTGTGCTACTAAAGTTGAGATCAACTAAGAAGTATTAATTTTTTTTAATATGTTGTGTACGTCATAATTTTTACACATAATTTGAATGTGTAGTAGCAGTAAATGTAAGTTATGAGTTAGTAGTTATGGTATGTGTTGGTTTAAGTTACATATGTACAAGAACCACCTAAAATATATTAGTTAGGTCTTCAGAGCGAATCAATTAGCATATATTGCACTGTAGGTAAATGTTTGTCCGTAAAACATTCCTTGTATTTACTGCGCTGTGTTTTCTTCATGTTTTTCCTTTAGCTGTAAAAGAATTTTCATTTATCATGAAGCGCAAACGTAATCAGCTCAGAGAATTTCATAAGAAGGTATGTTGTATGGATGCGATTTTGCAGTCAGTGTAAGGACTTATGTTTACCACCCTTAACCCTTGACGTTGCTCTATTATGTTTGATTTGCTGATGACCAATCTTTGCGGAATGCGATTGTTAGTTTTCAGCCTGTGAAGATCCTTAGCAGCACTTCAAAATCGGGCTTGATTGCATTAGATCATATTTCGTTAAAAGTTTTATTTCACAATGATCTTGTGGCTCTCCTAATTCTCTTGCTCTGGGCTGCTCAGCTTCGTGTAAATAGTAAGTAGTTACAGAGGAATCTTGCTCATGCTAAGATCCCTTGCATGAGCTCTTCTTCTGACGTCTAGAAACAGAAGCAGAGTACAAAGACCACCAACATTTCAACCGTTTTTCCTCATCCTGCTTCAAAAGAATCTGCAGACTTAACATCCTTGGAAGATGATGCATATTCATTATTACTTTCGTCTCTCAAGTCAAGTAAACAAGTTTTAAAGGATATTCATTTTGCAGATGCTCCTGCTGCTGCTGTTAAGGTAGTGCCCCTTTTTTCTGCTATAGTTTTATAGCTTGCAGTGTTTTTAAAATCTGTGTGCTACTTGCACACTTCTAGTTGCTAGTTTTTTTTGTGTTTCTTTAAATCGTGCCATTTTCTGAGTGACTGAAAGGGTACATCTTTGCAATATGTCGTGCCTTATACCCTTGAGGAAAGTTTGCATTGTATTCTCAACTGCTTAATGATACTTTTTCATTCTTTTTTGTTGTTTGACAATGTTTCTTTTTCATATCAAGTCTAGCAATTTTTGTACCAAGCTATGCAAAGCCTTATCTGCTTTCCTTGACATGGATTTGGGTTATTATTATGGCCAGGTATATTAGTTGAATTCGAACTAAAAAATTTTGCCCCTAAGGATGAAACTATAAAGGCTGAAGGTGAGGATGTCAGTTGCAGTGAGGATGAGGATTCAGTTGACACAAGCCCTTTTAATGGTGAGGATGATAGTGATTTGGAGTTGCAAGGAAAGAGTGAATTAAAAGAGCTTGATAGTGATGCTTCCACAGATTCTGAGGATGGCGATTCCATTGGTGGGTTTAAAGTAACGCCTTCTGATGGTAAGTAGGCAAAGTGAAATGGTTTTATTTGATGAAAGCTTGTGCTACAGGGTTTAGGAAACACACATCAATTCAAAGAGTATATTCTGGTTTTCCCTTTCTGACAAGTCTGCTGATTCGTATTATAACTTTAGAATTGGTTTCCTAAGTTGTTTTAAAGGCTTATCGCAGTATTTCAGCTCTTAAGAGGAAGCTGTTTCTTTGGCATTGAAAGATGTGATTAAGAACAAGCAACTAGATCTTCTTTCAAGGCTTCTTTGGCATTAACATCTGGAGTCTTTCATGAAACTCTCTTGTGAACATCTAGAGTTTTCTTCAAGCAGACATTTAGTGCTATGCACTAATCTCTCTAAACAACATCTTCAAATAATCTAAACTTTTTGTGGGTAAAACTATTGCACTCACATTGTTTTCAGCAAAGATTTAGAATCTTTTTAACCAGTCAGCTCCATCACCACCAGTCCACCATGCCACACTCTCAAGAATCCACCCAGCTTTTATACAAAAATAACTCTCATAGCACCTATATTGGAAAACCTGGCTCTGTAAAATGTTCATGTGGTGTTGTAAGTTTAGAACTTTGGGTTTCGTAAACCCATTGAGTTTCTTTTCTGGGAAGGAGCCTTCATTGCCATTGATAGTTGAGAAACTACGGCCACAGCATATTGTCATGGGAAGTCATGTCGTCTGGTCCTTATCTTTCTCTTCATCATTGTAGTATCGTTTTTCAATTGAGAGATAAGAAAAGATTCCATCTGTCATGAGTCTACCTTAATTGCAGGCTCCAAGCATAAAACGTAAAACCTGGCACATCTCCATCTAAGAAGTAGGCTGTGAGCTTGATTGCACAGTTTCCTTTCATCAGCCCTCTGACATTAAGTATGAAAATAAATCCTATATTCTTGAGAATCTTAAGCAATAACAGAAGAAGAGAGATTGCTGTTGTTCTTCTTTTTTTTTCCATTAATTCGTTTTTGCAGTTTGAAATACAACTTCTCCAGGGGCCTTTGTTTTCCCTCCAATCAAAGCTTTCATGAAGTATTTTATGTGGAGCTGGGTCACATGCCTCCTCCATGCAAGCCAGAGATGGGAGACTTTTGGAATGGTTGAAGGAACCTCACATCCAAATGGTCTTATAGCATTTCAGCTTGTCAGATCACCACATGCAGTAAGCATTTGTTGAAGAACTTTCTAGAAAACTGCTGTTTGCATTATGGGCTCACTTTGATCAATTATCTTGCTCAAATATGGCCCTTTTTTTTGGTGAACAAGGAAACGTGAATATTTTTTACTAATTTTCTGTCTGCTGGATTGCAACAGGAGATGTGACAGTGTGAAGTTGTCAGGCATATGTGACATGTTTACCAGCTCTAACTTGTTGTAATATTCACTGCATTAAGTTTGAGTTTCTGTGCATCTGCAAGTTTTATAAGATTTTGCATGATGTTTAAATGAACCCTTGTAGATGCTTATGATGATTACGTGGCCATTATAAGTTAAGAACACCCTGACTCACAAACTACCTGTAGTGTGCTTGATTGTGTCTTAACTTTATAATCAGATGTCATTAGAATCTCTTTAGATAGCTAGTGCACTAGAAGACCTCAGTATATTTGATTTTTTGCTGTTCTCCATGTGGGAAAAATGAGGCCAGACTCAAGTTTCCGGCATGGGCATAGGCATGGGAGTGCTGTTTGCACTTAAATTGAACGAATCATTAGGTTTTTGTTGATGAGTGCGTGAATAAAATGTTCTAAAAAATATATCCATGTTATCTGTATTATTGTTCTTTACTGAAAAAAATTCATTACCGGTGGTGGTAACGTGGTGCATATGGTAAGAAACAATTACATTGTGTCTTAGTGTAAAGTTTAATTTCCTCATTATTAGTTTGCATCTATTCTAAAAAATCATTCTTTGTAGATCCATTCAAGAGCCGATTTGAGCAGGATCTAAGTGAATCGCTTATGACAAAGATTGAGAGCTTGAAAATGGTGAAGTCATTTTCCAAAGTATGATTTCTTCGCTTAGAACATAGCGTGTAGATGTAAAGTGTGGATGTAACACACACTTGTTATGGACTCTTTGATAGGAATTGCATTACGATTATTTCAGCATTGATGAAGTCTATTTTTGAAAGAAAGTTTAGCTTTAGAAAGAATTCAAGTATTTTGGATGATATGATCAGTCGTTGTAGCTTTAACTTTGGTACGGATAGATCATGAGTTTTGTTTCCCAGATGTTGTTTTTTTTTTCTAGGCGTCTGCTCTTGGCGTTGCTGATGTTTATGGTTTCCCTGGTGTTTCTGAAGAACTTGCAGGGCATGTAGTTGATCTTAATGGGTTTGGAGACGATCTTTTGAAACAAGCTCAAGTTAGTTAACTTGCCTTGTGCTAGAATTTTTGTTCGCATTTACACTGTAATTGTGAAAATTGGAATGTGTTTGGACGAGCAATTAGAGTAATCTGATTGCCATGTGAATGCTTGTGTTGGGGGATTTCAATGGCCAAGTATGACCATCTGAAAACTTATTGTGAATAGGTTTTGCAGTATAAACAGCTTGGCACAATGTACTAAGTTGTCCCTCATAGGCTGGGCACGACAATGAAGGAACCTCTCGATTGATTCTGGTAATTTCCCAATTTGGAAAAGTCAATATGGATTCATCTACAGGGAAGATTATATGTAGGGATGACTTGCTGGCTGAAGACAAGCCTCCGAAGAATAAATTTTCTGATGTCATGAAATATGGCGTTGAACGTATTTATAGAAGTAGTGATTGTTTTTGTTGCAGCCCGTTCATTCATGCGGTCTGTTTTTTCTGTCTTGTAGATCAAGCCAAAGCTTACTTCTAACTGGAAGAGCGTGAATAAAAGCAAGGTTAATCCTGATGGTGAGTATGCAGTCTAAATGTATTGAGCCCTTGAGCTAGCAAAACTAAACTTATGTTATAGTTCATATAGGTAAAGTTGAGTTGGAGGGATTTTGGAGTCTTTATCATGGTATTATGGTTATATTATTTACTTTGTTTTGCTTTTGTTTTCGTTCTGATTACTCGTGTAGGCTCTCTGATGAAAGCTTGATTAACTAGTGATTTTTTTTGGCTTTATCGGCATGTAGTTTGCTGAATGTGAAGTCAGCTAGAGGCTGCACCATTCGAGTTTTGAGACAAGAAGAACATCAGCCTCGATTGCAACGAGACGAGAAATTTCTCGTTTTTTACGAGACGAGTAATTTCTTGTTTTTTACGAGACGAGTAATTTCTCGTTTTTACGAGACGAGAAATTTCTCATTTTCTCGAAATTTCTCGTTTCAACCGAGAATGGGTTTCGATACGCTGACCCTTACCCTGTCTAAATCAGTGGTCAACAGGCGTCTCACTGAGCGTGACTTTCAATTTGCTGGCTTAAAACCGTTGACCGTATAGGCGCGGTTTCCTGCGGACGGAACGTGAGCGGAAAACCAACCATAGCATAAGGACAGATCTTTCGCTTCGCCATGTCCGGAGTAGAATTTAAACGAAGCCTATCGAAATTTACTGGTAGCTAATGGGAACATGTGGCGGCAGTTTCAAAACCTCCACTCATTGGGGACAAAAAAGAAAAAAAGTTACCGCAACTGCTTCAGCAGGGTCTTATAGCGGTTATTTGCTTTCCTGATCAGAGACAATAGCTGCATGTAAACGAAGCGAAGGCCGCTTACGATTTCGGCCATCTAGTACACCGCTGATGTCCAACGCACGTGACAGTCATTAACGTCTTCGGCGCTGCTGGCTCACTGAGCGAAGATCGAGTCTTCGTCGGTAAATCTTCCTGTTTCGTTCTAAAGGGAACTTCCCGTAACTTGAATGCCGCCTGCGTTAGTTTCAGTGGCGGAGTATCCCACTTCTAGGGGGTTACTAAGTGTAGAAAGGCATGGTTCCTGGAGGTGATGGAGGCGATGATAAGCAGTTACGTTTGAAGCTCTATTGTAAAACATTTCCGGCTTCAAACATTGCACATAGTTATGTTCTATTTCTTTCATAGCTATTCTTTCGCTTTGCTTTTTTAGGGGCTCTGAGTCAGCTGCAGGAAGAACTTGGTCAGCACATGTTCGCTTACAAAGATTTGTTTTTCTGTAGCCGGACATTTCAAAATGCGGAGGAAATACGCCGCTTGTACTGCCTTCATGCCATCAGCCACGTACTAAAGTAAGTTTGCCTGCTGCCACCACCATTTCTTTCCAAGCAGCAATGTAGAGAATCCTGTTTTATGATGTTTGTTCAGTGACGGATTTTTAATTGTTTGTTCGCCTTGGTAAATCGATGCTCAGTACGGCGCTCTATTTAGTGTCTTCAGCTTGTTCATCAGTGTATTTAAATTGTCATCTTTATCATCATAAAGAATCAGCCATATGGAAAAGCAAAGCCACGAAAGGTTTAAAGGAATCCTGGCTTGCGGGCGGTTGGCGGGTTTGCGCGAATGCATCCATACCTGCTAAGGGGTTTCCTTTTGCACTTGACGCACTCCTAACACATGCTCGCACCGAAGTCCCTGGGCAGATTTTGCTCGAGCAATATTGCCGAGGTTTTGCTGTGTCGCTTTTACAGCATTCTTTTTTTTTTGTTCGTTCGTTTGTTTGTTTTTATTGTTTTTGTTGTTGTTTTTGTTGTTGTTGTTGTTGTTGTTGTTGCTGGTTTTGTAATTATAATTGTTGTTGTTGATGTTGTTTTGGTAATATTATTATTGTTGTTACTAATGTTTGTTTGCTTGTTTTTATTTCTTATTGTTATTGCTGTTGTTGTAGATGGTATTGTTATGATTGTTGCTGTTGTTGTAATTGCTGTTGTTGTAGATGGTATTGTTATGATTGTTGCTGTTGTTGTAATTGTTTTTGTTTACTTGTTTGTTTTTGTTTTTTGTTTTTTCTTCTCATCATCAGCAACAGCAGCAACAACAACAAACAACAACAATACCAAAAAGCCTTTATTTTCCCAATAATTGCATCGAGTCTAAAAGATTATCTAGCTCTAACATAACTCTTTCGTAAATGCAATAATTGGAAGGTCGCCATCTTTTGTAGAACGCGATCCCGGGTAGTCAAGAATAATGCTAAGGTCGCACAGCTCGAGAAGAATGGCCAGAAAGTAGAGGAGTAAGATTTTGTTTTACTTTGTCTGTACAAGTCCTGATCAAACCCTGGATCGAATATTTATGCCACTCAAATCTGTTGCATGGTTAAGCTGATTTTGATTTTATGTAGTGATCTTAAAGTGTTGTAGCCCCTTCTCTTCGGAATCGGGTAAGGTTGCTGTGAGATGGGGTTTAAGTTACCCCTCTTTCTTTGCTTCTGTGAGAAGCCAATCCTGTAAGCAGGTTCTTAATACCGAAAGGAAGTTTAGTATCCAAGTTTAGGATAGTGTGGTGCAGGCTATGCTTCCTGGGATTTTCTCTTCACTGCTTTCCTTTGTTTCTCTCCGTGTTTAGTGGTTTTCGAGACCAAGGTTTGACTCGACCAAAAGTGCTGATATTGGTTCCCTTTCGAGACGCTTGCTTGAGGGTGGTGAATTTACTTACTAAGTTGTGCCTGACAACCGAGGGAAAGGTTTGCGTTCTTTTCGTGTTCAGTTTTTTGTCCATGTAGCGTTGGGCTATAAAAGTACTAAGTAGAGTTTTTAGACACATGTACGTATTCCGTGAGTGTTTTGTGAGTAGGCTTTTGTGGGAGGAGTGATTGTAGCCAATGCTTCACGGCATACCTTTCTCTCTCTCTCTCTCTCTCTCTCTCTCTCTCTCTCTCGCTCTCGCAGCACAAGTGCTCACGCAAACGCACTTCCTCACACAAGCAGGCAATCACAAATGCACATACGCTCTCACACACAAACATACGATCATAAATGCACATACACTCTCACACACAAGCATGCAATCACGAACGCACGCATACACACGCACGCACACGCACGCACCACGCACACACAAACATACACATGCAAACATAGACACAACCACAAGCACGTCTCCACGCCCTGTTGGATACTTGCTGTATATTTCTTATAGGCGCAAGTAATGCAGAACAAGCGCTTCAAAATGGAATATTCTGCTGACTCAGGGGATAAGGAGTCCCAGACCAAATATGTTCCAGGTAAGTATTAAGATTGTTACAACGTTCTACAGAGGTCATCCTACATTACTCGTTGGCTGTAAACAACAAGCAGCTAGCGTTTCTTTGAAGAAGGCGTTATTTAAAGCTTGACAGCAGTGCGCGAAGGTGTTATTTGTTATAGGAATCCCCTAGTGCGTTAGTTGACTCTTTTGGCGAAGTATTGTTGCTAATGATGCTCCAACTTTCTTCGTCTGAGTTTTTCGTTCCTTTGTGGACCTCCCGCATACCCGTAGTTGGGATGGTATCACGGAGCGACGCGCATGCGCGTAGTAGCACTCTACTTCATTCGTAACGGCAATCATTGCGATATATGGATTAGTTTGAGACGAGCTTCTCAGCATGTTAAAGTTTTTTTCTCTATTTAGATGATCACAAGGCCATGTTTGCGGGCAACGTTGATGACTGCTTTCGCATCGGGCTGACTGTTTTGCGTACGTCTGTGAAGCTTTACGCCAGGTTCTACAACGCCGACATCTTGATTGCGTCACCCCTTGGTCTCAGAACAATCATCGGCGCTGATGGGTAAGATATTCCTCACAGAGTTCGAGAATGTATTGTAGTTTTTGGTGATCTCATAGCGATGGCTATTCAATTTTGTCAGGCGAGTGAAAAACTTGCCTTCTTTTCATTTGCTACGAATAGTGTTCAGTTGAGCTGTGGCGGACTCGACTGTAAGCTCGTTACTCTAGTCTTTATAATGTTTTCGACTGGCTGTGTGCTTATCGATTATCCCTTAACGCCAAAAAGACGGAAGCAGTTCTTTTAAGCCACCACTAGAAAAAGAAAAAAAAAAACGCTGACATTAGACTTACCGATTAGGATTGTGTTCACTATCAGTCGTATTGTATGATTTGCCTTGGACTGTTCTGCTTGCTTGCCGTTCTGGTGGATTGCGACAAGTTTTTTTTTTTTTCCAGGGAAAAGCATAGAGAGTATGACTTTCTCTCGTCCATCGAGCTGCTCATAATTGATCAGGCTGATGTATTCTTGATGCAGAACTGGGAGCATGTTTGGGTACGTTCTCTATTAGAAACACACAATATATATTTATATATATATATATACATATATATATATATATATATATAGTACTTTTATTCTTTTTCATTTAATGCAGATGGACGCGTTAATTGTGCTGTGATTTGTGCTGTCTGCCCAGCCGTTTTCCGGCTGGTTTTCCTGCTTATCATTTTGTCGGTTACGCTGAAATCAACGAGCGGGAGCATGTTAGTCTGTTCGTGATCTTTCAGCACCTTCTCGACCATCTGCACCTTACCCCGAAGGAGTCTCATGACGTGGACTTCTCTAGAGTACGAATGTGGTCCGTCAATGGCTGGTAAGCCATTTTGATTTTCATGATTTTCTGTTCTTAGTTCTTCATGTTAAAACGTATCCAGCTGGTACCTTGCTAGAGACAGCTTGGCGTGAATTTTAAATCAGCGTATGATTACAAGTTTCTCTTATCTAAAGGCATATTGGCGTAGCACTGTTTGGAATGTGTCGTTTCATTCAGGGCGAAATACTACAGGCAGACTATGGTCTTTGCAAGTCTCCAAGCGCCCGAGTTGAACGGGATTTTTAACAAGTACTGCTACAGTATCTTTTCAAAAGAAGTACAAAAGCAGCGGGCTTCAAACGTGGCTGGCACCTGATGAAACTCTGAAAAGATTGCTGCGTGCTTTGAGCTTATATGTGCTCCTTTGAATCCGTTTCATTTTGTCTTTGGATCACGTCGTAATTGCCGAGTTTTTTTTCAACGTAATGGCCGCTTTTGCGCCATTTTCACCAGTGGTTGTAGCTTATTGTGTATGCTTATGTCTTTGCAGACTCGTATGTTGCAAGATCTAGTAGATTTCGTTCTAGGTCTAGTACTAGATCTAGCAGGTCTAGTAGATCTAGTACTAGGCATAATTCTAGGTCTAGTAGGTCTAGTACTAGGTCTGGCGGTACTGCCTTACTTTTACTTGGGTTTGCGTGTATGCTTACACCATTGAGTCCACAAATAGCATGTAGCCATGAGCTGAGAAGTGGACTGCGTAAGACTTTCCAGAAAGCCATTGTGCGCTTACTTCACATAGTTTTTTATTTTTATTCCGTTACATACGAACGTCTGTAGCAGGTGTGTTTTGTGGTGATGGTAATCCATCTGTCGCGCGGCCGTCTCCTTAATTTTCAATATTCAGACTACAGTGGGAAAGTTAAGATCCGGCCGAGCTCCATCCCCGGTCATGTCCAGCAAGTTGTGTCCCAGATTCCTCAGGTAGGACTGTTCGCTAAGGCGAATTAATTGCCTGCGTGTCGAAACTCATTCTCGTTTGAAATTTTGAGAAGTTTCTCGTCTCGAATTTCTCGAGTTTTGAGAAATTTCTCGTCTCGTTTGAATCAAGGCCGATGGTCTTCTCGTCTCGAAACTTCTCGTTTGTCTCGATACGGGGTTCCGTCTCGGCTCGAAGAATCTCGTTTGTTTCGAGATGGGCCTCCGTTTGGTCTCGGTACTTCTCGTTTGTTTCAAGGCGGAACTTCCTCTCGTCTCAAAAAGTTTCGAGACGCAGATCCTTGCAGCAAATAATGCTGGCCGTAGTCGTTACCCGTTTTAGTTACCCAGCATTTCCAGGACAAACCCAGCTTTGCGATGGCTTTGTCCTAGTTAGGCGCGCTCGCTATTTATTATTTTTTCTCAGTAAAATTTTCCCGCTTTGTCGGCAAGCGCACGCTGCTTCTTCACCGGCCTTTATATTAAGTATCGTTGCTCTATCTCTCGTCCATTTTTGGAATATGCCTTATTTGCATTGCTCTTCTCCAATGGCGATTACAGCGGTTGGCACCCTGTATAGTATCGGATGTTTTTTTTTTACATGACCACGTGATTATATATATATATATGTATATTTGTTTTTTTTTTGCTAGATGTATCACAGATTGAATTGTGCGTCTCATACGGATATAGCGGAGTATCGTTTCAAGTACTTCATCAGCAAGGTAACGTCTTGTTTTCTGCTACCGGGGTTGCATGTCATGGGCGTTCATGTTGGAGGAATCCTGGGAGCCCAAGTAAGCGTGTCTGTAGAAAAACTCCTTATGCGCTTTCCAGAACTCTAACCCTCCTTGTATTGACGTCTTTTAGCAGTGCAAAGTATCATTCGCCCTTTATATTAATACGTTGTTGGTTTTAAGTTATCCACGCTTATTTGGTTTGTTACCGAAACCTTACGTATCTCTTATCGAGTGCTTTTTTGTTTGATCATGTTCATAAGAAATTTCCTGCCTTCGCACTTTTGCCTTCCTCCTGATTTTTCCTTCTTACTGATTTTGCCTTCCTCCAGATTTTGCCTTCTTGCTGTTTAGGTATTACCAGACTTTACGGGCTCCTTATCGGTGAGCACTGCGATCTTTGTGCCGTCTTACTTCGACTTCGTTCGGCTACGTAATTATCTCAAGAAAGAGGAAATTAACTTCTGCCAGATTTCCGAGTGAGTGACTTGCCGTGGGTGCTCTTCTGTAGATTTGACAGCCGTGCTGCATGTATTATCCTGTTTAGCTTCTGTTAAATGACGTCATCTAGCCCTAACTGCGTATTGCTTTTGAAAGCCTGTTTTAGAAGTACGGTTTGAATGTATATACGCCTGCGGTGGTTCGCAAATGCCTCGGGGCACTTACTCATTCTCTCTTTTCCCTATGCTTGAAACTACTATCCGGGCTTCGTGTTTGCCACTCTAGATGACATGTTATGGATAGCACATGTTGCTTGGCATCGCAAGTAAATACAGTTCTTTGAAATAGGTATTCTTCGTTTTTATGGACCACCGCTCGCATGATCTCTTTGCGGAAAGTTTAAGGTGCTTTAATATTTTTGTGCGTTGGGTTTCCTTGCAGGTACTCTAAGCGGTCAAACATCTCTCGGTCGCGGACGCTATTTCTTGAGAAGCGGAAGCACTTCTTGCTGTTTACTGAGCGATTCTACTTCTTCTATCGGTAAGACGGTCTTTCGGCCCACCCTATCACTAGGGCCACAATATCGGCAGTGGTCGCAAATTCAGTAGGGCTGTGATACGATGGTACGGTCGCCTCTTGATTATTCTGTTGATTATCGAGTATTCTGCTTTCCTCGGGTGGCGATATTTCTATGGGTTTCGGCTATTTCTATGGGTAATACTTAACTTGTGCACGTGCTCCACCTCAGCTGATTTTTACTTTCGGTGCTTGTAAGGCCGTTAGCTGTTCTGTGCATGTCTTGGAGTAATCTATCTCATACTCCATATGGCGTATGCGTTCCTTGTAGCTACCGAATACGTGGCATCAAGCACCTCATTTTCTACGAGCTGCCTTTGTACCCGCAGTTTTATTCGGAGATCATAAATTTCATGGACACGGCTACGGATAAAGAGAAGGGACTTTCTGCGGCCTCCTGCACTGTCATGTACAGTCAGTTCGATAGCTTCAAGTTGGAGAATGTCATCGGGACAGAGAGGTGTCAGCAGATCCTTTCTTCCAGTAAAGATATGCACATGGTGATGAGTGGGAGCTGAAGGGAGAATATCTGAACCGGAGACGGTGTCTTTGCTCGTGGCTCCTCTGGGTGCCTGTGCAAAGCGTTTATATTGAGCTTCTGAAGGTCGCCGAGGCATTTGGGAATAAATTTAATACATGCAAAACGCGTCACTTCTGTCATTTGTTGCTGGCTTTTAAATGGTGCCAACTTTTATGTCTGAGTATACCAGTTAGTTCTAGTTCCAGGGCTGCCTATGCCTAAGTTGTTCTCTGTGTGTATTGCGTTTTTCGTAAGTGTCTTTTTCTTGACTGGATTTTTTGTTTGTTTTGTATGTCTCAATGGTCTTTCGCCGATTGAGTAGAAAGTAGAAAAAAATTTTGCTTGACTTGTTATTGACAGCAGTATAATTTGATTGATTATGCAGAGAGTTAGATCAGGACTTTGCGTAGGGACTTTTATAACCAGGATTATTTGAATGGAGGAAGATCAGATTTCATGTCAAGCTTTGTAAATTTCCAACCATCGCTCTAGCGATAGGCTCCACTATGTTACTTGGTAAGTTTATACGTGATCTTCTGTAGCCCTTGTCATTCACTGTAATTATTATTATTGTTATTATTATTATAATTATTATATAAGGCCGTGTGGCCGAGTGGATAACGCGCTCGTCTCCAAAGCGGGACCTGCATGCGGTGAGGGTTCAAACCCCGGTCCGGCCATGCTTGACTCGGGCATACATCCCCTCGGGGTCGTTAAAATGAGTACCGCTCTGCGGCGTTATTACAGGTTGGCGGATTGTCGGAGTCGGATTGTCGGATTAATTGAAGGGATTGTCGGAGTCGATAAGACCTGTGAGGTGACGCGTACGTGACTGCCTGGCTGTGACTAAACAATGCGAAGACGGCATCATCGGAGGCACCATGCCTAGAATAGTGAGTGGTGCCGAGGTCTACAGAATGTATAGTGGTAAAATTGAAAAATATATTTAGTTAAAAAAAATAGTTAATATATATATATTATTTTATATAAATTATTATATAATGTTTTACTTTATTCAATTCTTATATATTATAATTATAATTAATATTATTATTACAATATAAGTATTATCATTAATATAGTAATATTTATTGGTCGACAGCTTGGCTAGTTGTGGACTAAGCTAGATCGTATTTACCGATATTGTGCTTGGTCGGTTCTCGCCATAAAGAATAAGACCTGGGCGCCAGTGAATGTCGCTCGCCTTTAGGTTCCACAACTGGCGTTCGAGCAAGCTGCTTCCTCTATAATGCAGAAGATTCTCAGGCTCGGTTACAAGAACTGTTCGGGCCTGTGAAACACATCCTGTTGTCCCCTACCTGATGACGGATCTTAAAGATTTTCTCTGCGCTCTTTCCACTAGGTTTCATCTGGCCAATTGCCTTGGGTTTCACGTTCTTGGTAGCTCTGCTGATTTTGACCGCGTCAATACCATTTCCGAATATTATTATGGCTTCACTTTTGCTGGTGCTTTGCAGGTTTGTGGTGTATTCTGGCAGCAATTTTAGGTTTTGATGGGAAATCATTTAGGTTCAAAGCGCACTGAAAACCATAAGGGTTTAATAGCCTCTGGCCTTCTAGAAGAACCATGCCATAAATTCATATGAATATGGACTAAAATTACTGCTTTTAATCAGCATGTATTGCCTCTTGTATTTTGGAACATATTTTGTATGTGGCGAATCTGACGTGAATACAATACAATAGCGTCGGGCAGCCCGTTGAAATGTATTGTTGGTGCAGGTGCCTGCATTATTTATTTATTAGAAAATCTCTATAAGGAATTGTTTACTACTATTAGAGCGATAGTGCATGAGATGAATTGTGGATAATTGCGGATCCGTCTTCTGCCGACCTTAGCGATGAATGTTTCTACTGGTGGACGAAAGCCTGCGATTTCTCGCTATGTAAACTTGAAAGGCACAAGCGATATCGGGTTGTTTGCAAGTATGATCCACGTATGAATGTGAGTATGTTTTATGGTTGTAGGAGTGTGATGCGCACCTTGAAGGGCGCATTTCTGATGCACCCACCTTCATTAGATCAAGTTTGAATCCGACCTTGGATCGCCCTTAACTCTGACGCACTAAATTGATTTGAATATTTTCGTGTGCCCCAACGTGTTACCAATCCTTACCGAGGTCATAGCTCACGTCAAAGTTTGGTCGTACTCATTAATGTTGTAATTTGATCCTTTTTGAGGATGTGTTAGTTGAGGATGCTTGCTCCATCCCAGTCACCCTCTTGTGCACGATGATGATGATGATGATGATGATGATGATGATGATGATGATGATGATGATGATGATGATGATGATGATGATGA
>QQSS02046770.1:0-18358 GCA_003687565.2 Craspedacusta sowerbii
TTATTATATTATATTATATTATATTATATTATATTATATTATATTATATTATATTATATTATATTATATTATATTATGATATCATTATATTATATTATATTATATTACATTATATTATATTATATTATTATTATATTATTATTATTATATTATTATTATTATTATTATTATTATTATTATTATTACTATTATTATTATTATTATTATTATTAAAAAATTATTATTATTATTACTATTATTATTATTATTATTATTATTATCATCATTATTCTTATTATTAGTATCATAACTAATAATAATTTAGTATTATTATTATAATCAATATACGACTGAGTACAATGTCAGAGTACATGACATCATCCGAGGAATTATGCCTAGACAAGTCAGTGGTACCAACGTCTACCGAAGGCGTCGGGAAAAAAATATGAAAATTATATAGAGTTCAAGCATTATTATTTATAAATATTATATCGCAAGCCTTAAATAAGCTCAAAGAAATAATCTGCCCAATGGCCTTACCTTATCATTGGACGACTTAAAAGCTTCATGACGAGCTTCAGACTAAAAGTAAATAGAGCGGTCAGGCGGGGGAACCAACAAGCAAAACCACGGCATGAGAAATGGCTCCCGCATTGTGACGAAGCGATTCTCAGAAGAAAGAATAACTTTGTCAGTCTTGACATGTTTCGACGTGGGCAATAAATATCTGAGTTTTAAATTCTTAAACAAACAGGAGGTGTACCACTCCACTAACTGATAATATCAACTTTTAAATCAAACACTTCACAAATCGCACTTCTAAATAAAACACTGTGAAGTGTTTAATTTTAAAAGTGGATATTATCATTTAGTGGACTGATGCACCTCCTGTTTGTTTATTAATAGAAACCTCGAATAGTTATACAAAAATGACAAAAGATATTGTAGAAACATGTCAAGACTGAAAAAGTTATTCTTCCTTCTGAGAATTATTTCGCATTTTGCTCTCCTGCGCCCCTTTGGAGACGACGCATAGACCGCATTTTAGTAAGCAGGGTCGTCCCGCACATACTAACAGATTCATCCGAAAGTTGGATGGAATATACACGAATGGCATGAGCGGATGGGTTTAGCAAAAACTCACTAGGATATGTCATTCTTGCCAAAAAAAAAAAAGAAGAAGGACAACAACAGGCCGTTAGAATAAAGAACATCTACAATGAATACCAAACAATCTTATCTGGAGTACCACAAGGTTCAGTTTACGGTCGAGTATTGTTCAATATTTCTGCAAGCGATCAGACCAGTAACGCAGCCCTATAGTCAAAGAGTCAAACAGGCGAAAGGCAGTCTAACTGTGCAGGCGAATGATACCTGTCTCATAGGACAGAGTCAAACATAAGCTTCACGAATTACCTCACGAACGCGGCCCAGAGCAGCATGAAGTTCGGATCTCTCCCTATCGCGCTCATTCAATAGGGTCTTTATTTCCAGTTCCCTGTTTTGTAGTTGACTCTAAAGTCAACAAATCAACTAAGCAATTAGCTACACAAACCACCAGAGCACGGATCTGTTATCCACCTGGACAACATCCTCGCACATAGACAACTACACACATGCACGCATAAACACAAACCATAAAAACATCGACATCGGACGTAAGGAATAGCACATAAACTAGCGCTGCCACCAAAGTTCGGCTATTTATTGCAGCTCGCTCCCAGCCCTCCTCCCCCATTATTATTTTGCACGGCGTATAAGCTATAACAATCTATACTCAGCGTTAGCAAGCGTTGAGACCGAAACGTCACAAAAATTATTAGCTTTATTCTTCGCCTTGAAGATCGAGTTAAGCCCAACTTATTTATGTGCAGGGCAATTAAGGCAAGCACTAACCGTGTACAGGATAGATCGTATTATATCGAATAGATCGAATAATAGCTCGAATAATAATAATACTATATCAAATAGATCGAGTGATGTTTAACTTATTTATACGCCGCTAGGCGTCACTTCTGACAAACAGTGCATCATCAGCAATACCGTGCGCATGCGCATGGCATCGCGCTCTAAGATCTACACGCAAGCGGGCATAGGTTAAAGTACGGGCAATGTTCACTAATGCACGGGCCCCCACATTTAGTGGCTTCCGAATTTAACAGCAATAGTCCCCACTTAAGAGCTTGGTGTGAACTGCCTTAACTTTGAGTGAACGAGGAAATCAGGGAAGCTTAAAGCAAGTGACCTGTTCAAACCATTACTGATGACGCACCACCTGAATCAAAACATTGAAAACGACAACAAAAACAAAATTAAATTAAGGAGCACAAGGCTGTAACATCCTCAAACAGAATACAGACTAATACTTGGTTCACACGTCGCACTTCTGCCGCGTCGAATTTAATTCCATTAAATTCCATTAAAAATTCGACTCAGGTGGGTTGGACACCCTGTCAAACGTCGAATTTAATGATCGCACTACAGTCGGATAGATCGGCAAGCTCTGCCGAGCTCGAAGAAATAACCGTACGTAATGAAACAGTAGCTCCGAACTGATTCAAACGTCGCACTTCTGCCGCGTCGAATAAAACTATTGAGTTCGACGCGACAGAAGTGCGACGTTTAAACCAGTTCTTAGTAGACAAACTAACCTGAAGTTCGGCTATTAACTTGCTCTGCTCAGCTGAGAACTGCCTTTCAACCCGACTAGTCTCATCTCCCAAGACAGAGACCTAATCCAAATGCAGACGCAACATTTCAGATGACGTAAACAATGTAGAACTGGTACAAAAGAAGACAAAACGTACAAAGCCTTTACCTAATTAGGCAAGCTATGAGACGTTAAACAGCATACTTAAGAAAAAATTCTAAATTTCTAACACCACAACCCATACAAGAATTCCAGACAACAAATATTGCCGGGTGAAAAAACTGAACCTGTGTTGTGAATCAACACCACATACATCCCTAAAATATGCCAATCAGCCAACACTGATTGCTACTCCATAGCAATACATATCCTGTATTGCTACTCCACAGCAATACCTATCCTTTCTGCCAAAGGAATCTTCATCCCAGAAGTACCATAAGATAACTTTTACTTAACAGCAGACTGATTGGAATCTTAATGGCGGTGTAGCCCAGCATGGCTAGAGTGTTACGCACTCACAATTGCTTATAGAGGAGAGCAGATCACTCGAAGCTAATCAACGAAGGCCATTACATACTGCAAGAAATGCCCCCTATTCTTGTGCCAGAGAAGATCAGAGTACAGACAAAATGAGTTCGCTAGGGCAGGATTGTAAAAATAACATTTCAAAATATCCAGAATCTTTGACAGTGATCGAAGCTCTGAAGCACCAACGCTAACATGCAAATGTTATGTAACTAGAAATGCATACCTTGACCACAGAAGATCGGTCAGAAAAACAGCAACCTCCACATTTGAAAATACTTTGTTTACAGTAAAGAAGCTCAAGGCACTGGCAATCGCCTTAAGAAACTGTTATCATTTCACAAGCGAAAATCAAATCCAACATGGTAGCTGCCAAAACCAAAGTATTAGCCGGCTACCTTAATGCTTGGTAAGTTTTTAGAAACAAGCACAAAACGTCAGAAAGTCAAATAAATATATCATAGGCATCGATGGGTATGTCACCCATTCTGACTTAGGCAAACACAACAAATATGCTTTCAAAAATATCCCGCTTTATTCCCCCATATTCATGAAAGGTATAGAAGGAAGATACATGTGGCTTAAACGCTCGAATACAACGAAACACTGACGACACCCTAATACTGCAAAGTTCCTGTACAACAGAGAGTTTAGGATAACCATCGCTAACCGGCTCCATCTTAACAAAGGATTCTTCATGAGACTTTGAAGGATTCTCTTCAAGAGACTTCGAATCAGATAAAGTTTGCCGATCTGCGGCAACATATAATACTGCAGGTAAGTCAGAGCCAGGGCCATATAGTGACAATGGTGTAGAATGTTCCGGAATGTTTAGGCGTCTTTGGCTTCCATCACCATAACTTCCAGACGAAGCCTTGGGAACTTTCTGGTGAGGGGCGGACAAAGCATGCTGTGGCTCACTCTGGAAGTATCTAAAACAAAGATGCTCAAGATTATTTTCAAATACCTGAGGTTGAAACCTATGCAACACTCACCCAGAGAATTCCTTGCCATCAAAGGCCAAACAGTATACCATTGTGTCCAAAAGTTCGAAGCAGTCTTCTGACGCTAAGCCAAAAATCACTATCAAGGTCATAAGATCAAAGATTTTAACACTATCAAAGCACCTACAGGTTAAAAAGCTGACAATAGCTTCCATTTGAAGAAAGCCAGTTACTTATCTTTAGAAAATTCCGATAAAGGAATAGAACAGAAGATTTCTTAATAAATCTATGAAACCAATAACCTAATAATAGGTTCACTGCAATACTGCTGCTTCTAATAAACTTTCTATGGTGAGTTGATATGAAAGAGCAGAACCGTTTTCGAGTAAGAAAATCTAACTACTGAACCTCTAAATCTTCTAATAGTGTAACACGGCTAGGTACTTAAGAATTGCTGCACAATTCTTGCTATAACTACGATTTCTTCTCCTTGACATGAATATGATGAGCAAAGTTTCCAGAAACTAACACCCAGGACATAAGCAACAATCCCTTTGGATTATGTGAAGGTATTATCAGAATTTTCCCCAGGGACCCATAAACAGAACCTTGCCAAAAGCATCAATTTTATGTAGTGAAATACATGGCCAAACCAGAAATCTAGAGACTGCATGCATGAGAGGAATATCTTAGTACCCAGCATGTTACAAAGCACCATACAGCATTGCATTAAAATTCTGCAAGTTTAGCTGACTTAATTTGAATTTTGTCCGGTCTGACATCTAATGCTTACTTAAGACTCCTTGCAGTTCATTTCACCATACCTGGGGTCATCTCTCAGTTTGCTTGTGTCCTTATTTTTGTTTATAACTACCCAGGAATGGTTACGCCTGGACTTGTGATGCTCAGGCACTTCAAACAATGATGTATCTTCAGCAGGACTGCTGGTCTGTGAGAGCTCAGCAGGCTCTTTATTATCCTTAACAAGCCTTGATCTTTCACTTCGAGCTTTCCGGGTCTTTTTCAGCCTGGGACCAGAGCCCTTGCTAGAGCTGCAGCTACTTGAAGATTTGACTTCAGTTGACATACTTAAAAGAAAATCAAACTCGGCTAGTGCTAGGCAAGTTTCCGCGCTTAGGCATTCAACTGTTCCACACATGAACACATCCAAAAGAATTTCTCCAAGCACACTTAGCTACAACCTTTTCGTATGGACAATCAAAAACGTTCAAGAAAACCAACAGCAACTCAATAAACTTGAAATTCTCATAGTAATGAATAATTCACCAATTAATAATGCCAACTCCACAGGTACAATTTAGCTAGTTGAATGTCGCATTCATGAATAATCAATTACAGGTACTATCATTCTCACTAGAGAGGAGTAATGTCCGAAACATACCCTTGATGACCTTTTCAGCAGAAAACATGGAACAAATTTAAAACTGAATTGCTTCTAATGAAGAGATCAGCCGAAAAGCGTTATTATCGATGAACAATTTTTTCTGACCCTTTTTAGCAGAAATAACAAGAGAATCTCAGAGAAGCATAAACTGAACAGGGAAGCAATATGAAATTCATAAATCATAACAAACTGGGACATAAGGTCTAGGATAACTAGAGGCAGGTTGCAGCCACCTAGAGTGATAATGAAATTCATGCTGCAAAAAAAAAAAAATGAGTTTGATGGAAGTCTATATAATAACCAAATAGCTACCCTGCTACCTAGATGATATGCTGTCTTCCACTGGCAACTCTACTGAACTTGGGAGTGAGCCATGCTGTACCACGTTTTTTCACATATCACATTTTTGAATTGATATGATACATACACCGCGTCAGTAACATCAGATAGTTAATTAGTTATATCAATACAAAGCAAATGTTAAAATCAAGACCGATGTCTCATGGCTAGCTCTAACAAAATACAAAAACTTAAAAGGATTCTTGATTATTGTCCAGGTCCCCATTATTAGATACCCTACTTAGTAAATCTCTCAAACATTAACAAGGGAGAGAAAAGCTTAATTAAAATCATAGGCACTTGAGATGCAGCACCTCTCACTGCTGCATAGTGCTTCAAAGTGCTTGGTAGCTTTAGCTACTAGTCAATTTAAGAGAACAATGAACACACAAATATTAAAAACGAGGAATATTTTTTAGCTAGGAATGTGATTGGTCCAATCTTTAATGTGTTATCAAGTATTTTTTTTTGTCTGATAGTGGCTAGAACTTGCACATCAGATACTTAAATTGACATCTTTGACTTGAGAGTTTTAGTTTTACATCAATTACAGTCTGGAAGTTATCGCAACACTCAGTTGCACTATCTCTTTAAAAGACTTGAATGCATCAGCCAAATTATTGGCACAATCAACTGCTAAGCAAGCTTCAAGAGTCCTGAGGGTTATGGTAAACATAGGTTTACCTAGGGATAACCTAGGGATAAACTGAATGGGCAATGATCTAGAATGTGGGATGACATTGTCAAGCAGTGAAGTTAATTATCACCTTTAAGGACATAATTTGTAAAAAAAATAATACACAATTTAAGGACATAACAGAATCAATAGCTATCCCTGGCAAGTTTTTAACAGGATTCATTTTCACCTTGCGTGATGTTGTTTCGTGGATTGGGCTTTAAGTATGTTGTGCGACAGAAAAGCTTCACATGCCATTCCAACCCACCAATATGAAATAGAACGCAGGGAAAAAATAAACCAAATTTAGATTGCTCGAAAATCGTTCTGCTTCTTACAACTAATTTGCTGCAAGGTTCAGAACTTTGATTTTAGGCTCTTGATATATAGTTGAATATATGTCCAAGTACACATGCCAATAGATGCAGTAGGACCTTATGTTTGCGGGGGCTTGCACGTAACTATTTTAGTGTGCATAGCGGATGAAACGCTGGCATCTTACATATCACCTGCATTCATATAATCACAAAAAAAGCTCAACAAATCCCTACCTTCCTGTCCTGCAAACCAAATTCTTCAAGAGGAAGATGAGAACTTGATACCTGTCTGCTTTCATTTATTTGTGCTTTGCTTTCTGCCATGCCCTTCCAAGCCACCAATACATAATAGAATGCACTGAAAAAATGAACCCAATTTAGATTGCTTAAAAGTCTTTCTGCTGCTTACACTAACTATTTTGCTGCTGACCTTTGATTTTAGACTCTTGATATAAAACTGAATTAATCCCCAAGTACATCTGACATCAGATGCAGTGGGACGCTTATGGATGTAGGGGCTTGCACATAACCATTTTAGTGTGCATAGCGGATGAAATGCTGGCATCTTACACATCCCTTGCATTTATATAATCACAATAAAGCTCAAGAAATCCTTACCTTTCTGTCCGGCAAACCGAACCAGATATGATATACCTGTCTGCTTTCATTTATTTGTGCTTGGCTTTCCTCAAAGCCCACGCAAATATAAATGAAACAATGCTTCAAGTACAGTATAATTGAATCTCACACATACTCACATATAAAAACATTGACCTACAACAGCCAAATACATCCAAGGGAAAAAATGACACGTTGGCGACATCTAACTGCTTTTCTCTGCAACATTTCTTCCTACACTGGCGCAAACATTACTCCTACGAAAGCGCCCGAGTCGGAAGCCAATCAGAAGCGTGCTTTTGGGAAGCGGCACGAAATTCAGTGAGTGCGACGCTTGAACCGTGGCCTTCGTTAAACGTTTACGAAGGCCACGCTTGAAACAAAACTTCTGGTGCTCTTGCGGTCTTGAGGTAAATGTAAAAAGAAAGGAAATTCTAATTTACTCCGTCAGCAAACCTCACAAGAACTCATGATGCTGCTCAATTGATGTTGCTGCTCCTAACTTCTTTGGACTTGTTACACATTGCAAGTGTGAGCTGATTGGTCATTGAGGTGAGCATTGGAGACCATGCTGTACCAAGACAACTTTCGTGACTAACTTGAAATCTTTTAAAATAAAAGTTTTTAAAATTTGATTTATACCTCACTTGCAACTGCCACACAATAGATTCCTGTCTGATACAAAACTGTCACACACCCCAACAAAGGTAAGTGTCATGGCACTGCAAGCAACAGACAGTCATCAGCAGCGGCACACCAGACTTCAAAGGTGCTTCGTCCATTTGAATGCTGGACACTTCCATCTGGCTGGACCGTGCTGCACCAGGATAACCTTGATCAGGACCCCCAACTGGTTTTAAAATAGCTAACCACCCTACTCCGGCGCAAATTGCAGGTAAGCATGGTCTAACCAGATGGCATCGATATTTATTTTCTCTTCCTTGCAATGCTTGATCGACTCCCAGATCATCTGCACATGTTCTAAGAAGCCTGGAAATCCGTATATGTCTGCTTTCTGAACCGTTGTGTCCACATATTTATTTTACAAGACAACCTCTGTCATGCGCCGCGCAAGAACCCTCCTCGCAATCTTTCCATGCACATTGGGCAGCGATATCGGTCTAAACTGTCCAATCTCCCTCGAATCTTCTTCTTTCGGAATATGCATCCCCTCAGCAAGCCAAACCCTCATCGGCACAATTTTCTTCCTCCATACCACCTTTAGGATATCCGCAACACCTCACGAACCCGTGGGCTGTACTTAAACACCTTGCAGGATAAGCCGCTCCGTCCAAATCCATCCGATCCTTCTTCTCCATTACACCAGCCACTTTCCATCTCCGGCATAAAAGCTTCTTTTTCATTTTCGATTCCGGAAGAAAAAGCTGCCTTCTGTACACAGGCCTGAAAGCCAAACCCTTTGAGGCTGCCTTGCAAGAGCGTTGTTTTACACCAAGTTCTTCTTTACACCAGTCATAACAAATGGCTTCGTCGAAGGCTGCTAGCTTCTCTTGCACCCAACCGTCGAGACAGCCCTGCAGGATGTCTACCATCCGCCAAGTAGCACTGTTTGCAGGCAGCCATAAGACAGGCTCTTTCCTGCACAACTTTGCACACTCTGACCGGACGGATATCCAGCGCTGTGGTTTGGAACCGGGCTGGGTCCTCCCACCGTCTTATCTATAGCATTACTTGAGTACTCCGTTACGGTCACACCCATCCGACACTTCGCCTTCCATATATGAACCGCTCCACCCCTTTTCACCTAAACTTATCGACACTCGGCACAAAGATTCTCATCTTAGTTGTACGTCTGATTCACTAGCCTTTCAGAACCCTTCCGGATCCCTATCTAAAGCGACTTAGCGTAGAAAGACTATTGCCGCGGGTAAGTAGCCTTTAAATCAAGCGGGCACATACTCACCACTAGAGGTAAATTCCTCTCGCACTGTCGCACCTGGCCCTGCCGTACCACTCAAGGCGACCGTTTTTTGCTCACTACTGCTACCAGAACAGCCTTCTCTGGTACCCCAGTCTCTCCCAGGTGCCACCGCTCTTTCACGGTAGTCTCTCCTAGCTGTCACTGGTCTATTTCCAGTTGGTCGCTCGGCCTTTCCAAGGTGTCTAACATACATCAGTAAAACAAACACTGTGTTACAGCTGCTCATGATAAAATCTTTGAACATCAGCAAGAGAGGACTGTCATAAGCAAGCAATCCTTGGCAAAATTTGTCACTTATATGCTGCATAGTTGCACATTGCTGATTTTTTACGAAGGCTTATAAATGATTAGATTCGGGATGAGTCACAAGCTTTGTGATATCATGGTGAGTTACCCTAGCCTAAGCTGTATTACGGGCCTTCAAAATGCACAAATGTGATTTTGAATTAGAAGAAAAACATTTCAAAGACTTCCAAGCACGATTATGAGGTGCATAAGTCATTCATGCATCATATGCGCATCGATTGTTCAATTACAGATCAGAATGATTAAACCTCATATTGAAGGCTAGTTATCAAACAGAAACATTTTTATTGGCAAGCGCGTTCTTCTCGGAAACTTGAAAAATCCCGATTATCCCGAAATCCCGATTCGGATAAGGCGGATATTTGTTTTACTCATACAGGTGCTAGTTCTCTGAAAACAAACCTCTGGAAAGCAATCCGAATTCGTTTGCAAATACAAAATGTTTAAGAAACTTTGTTCGAGATGCCAAAGGTTTTCTGATACATAATACTATAATGTAATATAATAGTATAATGCAATTATCATCATTCATTCATTTATGTCTGAGCGCGTCGGTGTGTTTGTGTGTTTGTGTCTTTGTGTGTTTGTTTGTGTGTGCGTGTGTGCGTGTGTGTGTATGTGCGTGTTGGCTTATCAACGCGTCAGTAAGTGTACATCGTAGTTCAAACTCTGCAATGATGCCTCCAAGTTTAAGGCGGCTTCACGGTTTGGCATTTGATATGTAAATTGCTACACGGCCTTTGATTAGACCAGCAAAACAGTTTCAAGAAAATGTTACCGTATTTATTTTCGCGCATGTAAACCTCGGAGTCAGGCCAAAACGAAAATACAAAATCAAAATCGAATGCCTAAGCTAGCTTAGCCAAACATCGAAATTCACCCCTCTGAACCTTTGTAGGACTGGGCTCTCAAAAGACTTTGAACTTCAAAAGAAAAGAATTTGTGATTGGACCACTCAACTCATGCTATAGGATTCCAGCTTTGACCTCTTCTCTTCAGAAGAATCGGTCATGTGGTGAATCGCTTGAACTTGAATCATTACAGGTTCTGCCCCCTGTCATCAGAAGAACATCTTCTTAGAGAATATCCCAATAGATGACAAAGCATTCTTAGGGAGATTAACTAAGCCTCAAGGACTGTCACAAATCTTTCTCATTTGCAACCCTTTCGTCCATCGACCGCAATATGCAGCTTTCCATTTTGCCTAGCGGTCTGGAATTATTCGTGTCGATCGTGCCAACGAAGGCCACGATCGTGCTGATATCGCGGCCACCTGCGCAGAGCTGTGCGCGTCCGTGGTTTACCGCGATCAACGCCGCTTGGCTGGGTCAGTTGGGTCAATTTTTTAGCGTCTGAGGTAGCCCTTTTGCCACGAAAGATCGTCTCCTGCACCCATGATAAGCGAGTAAACTCTTTATCTGCTAGAATTCCTTGCAGTCCTTTCGTTTTTCAGGCCATTTGAATTTGAAATATCAGTTATATTGCCCGGCGAAATAGGAGAACTCTAGAATTGCGCGATTGAAGACTTGTCGTAAGATATGCTTTACTGAAGAAGTTTCTGCAACATTTTTAGCTTGAATAACTTCTGCGCTGATGATCCCTTTTTGGTTATATCTTGTTTATTATTTTCGTTTGATTTAGTCGCGTCGTGTATATGACGCCGCAGTTGTGTTTTAATGCGAGGAAGTCGAGACCGACACTTGACTATAGCTATGTTTTAAAGAAGATTATCTTCACATGTAGTATCGGATCATATCTCAGTAGTCGATGGATTTAATGGGAACTTACGTTTTAACATCTTATCCATAATCTTTGCATGGTATGTTAGTTTTCATATACAGCTGTATTCTGGATGTTTGTGCTGCTGTTCTGTGATAAGTCACTTTTACATAGTGTTTTTGGTTCTCAGGCTTGTTTAACCTTTATTTTGGTAGCTACTTATTTTATGTGCAGATTGAAACATGTTTGAACGTTTGAATTAGTGATTTTAATCCACATATAAGCATGCTATCAATCATATCTGCATCTCATTGATTTGTCAAGGTGCAAGGTTGTTCGACCTCTAATGCCTAGCTAGACATAGAATCTCTAGCCAAATTATGATATCACTGTATCTTCAAGTTCTCCTGCAGCTAAAAGATCTTTTGACGGAATGGCAGTCGATTGGGGCCGTAAATATGTGGACTTTAAGCCAACAGGTTTATGCGTTTCAGAATAGGGTTATGCAAAGATAACCAAATTGGGGTACAAATTTAATTGTCCTGTTCACGGCAAATAGCCGAAAAGTTTAATCTTTGCTTACTGCTTCTACTTAATGGATTGCTATGCTGCTATTCTGGAATCAAATTTTGTACCACCTAGTACTAATCCTGTCTGTTATTTTTTAGAGAAAATAGTTACTACTGAAATGCTATGGTTTGTGCTTGTTTAATTTCAGATTAAGGTTTGAAGCGTGATGAATTAAATATACATCTTTCTCAGATGTAGCTGCTTTAGAAGACTTGTTTTGGTTATATGTATTGTAATGGACCGCTCATCGTCATCCTTGCCTGGCACTATGGAGGTATGCATTACATGTGATTTATGTGTCACTCCATAAATCTTTGAGGTACTTTAACCTAAGGCACAGCATTTGACGGCTTATTGATTGCTTATAACTATGCAATTAATAAATTAATATGTGCAGGATTGCTAGCTGCCGTGAACTTACCAGTAAATGTTAGACGTCAAGCTTCAGTTACTCTCTTAATTCATATAGTGTGTTAATTGCCTTGCATCTAGCTTCTGTTAGTCTCTTAATTCATATAGTATCTTAATAGTTGGGTATATCAGTGTTCAATTTGGATTTGAAATTTGGATTTGACATTTGGATTGGAAATTTGAAATTTTAGAATTTGGCTGAGATGTTCAGATGCTTTATCTGCATGGAAAGAGTAAAAGATGCTCGGATTTGTCCCCACTGCTCAAAGCTTTGCTGCTTCCTCTGCATTCGTGTATGTATCAAAGAATAATAATTTTCAAAATATATATTTGTTCTTGTTTTTTTCTTCGTCAAAGTTTCTGTTGCACCATATTGTGGAAGCACTGCTTTTGGAAGGTTCATTCTTTCAATGTCGCGCTTGTCTTGTATGCTTTTATGTAACATGTTGAACCAGGTAGGTCGTGGTTGGTACAGCAGCAAAAGCTACTAGCAAAACCATGTATGGCATGGTAGGGACAAACCAAAATGATAATTCACAGCCACAGTAAAGCCTTCTTGGATGTGTTAGTGGCAGAAAAAGATATCTCTATTTGTTTATTGCCAACCCTGTATAACGGAAGGAAAATTCAATATGGTACAGGAAGCGTAAACCTGGTTTTAAGTTACAGTCTGCGTTTCCCAGATGTGTGTAAAATTTGAGCTGATTTTTGTAAGCCCAGTAACTGTTTGTTTGGTCCGACGAAATCAGGCAGCGAAAGATAAAGAGAGACCACTATTACGAGTGAAAGCTTAAGAGAATTTAAGTGTCATAACTGTAGAAGGGGTTCATCAACTTCATTCAAAATGTTCCTTATCCATCAATACTAGTATTATCAGCATTCTCATTCTTCAAGGCGTTCTTCTTCCAGCAATGTTAGATCAGTCATTATAGATTGCTTATCAATTATGCATTAAGACGGTCCACTCTATCCAGTATAGTTGTCATTAAAGCCGTTTTGAGTTTTATATCTGGAACTGGCTGTATGCAGGAAGTTAAGGAGCCCCTTGCCCTCCTGGGCATAGACATGTGGATTTTTTGTGCCTTGAAGAGTGACCACATGGTACACAGCCTTTTAATCTTTGGACTGGAGCTACTAGGCTGTTGATGGATGCTTCTGTCTAACCTGAAAGTTTTTTAGTGCAGATGTGGAGGGCAGGTATCTGTAGGGTGAAATTCTTAAATTTGAATGTGCTAATAAACACATTGTGAACCTTTGTGACTCGGAGCAGGCTTGCTTATGATGTATGCATGTTACTTGGCAGCTTTATTTCATGGCCTTGATGCTTTCCATGCTGTGATGCCTTGCTCTTGTCGTCATTTTTTGCCTGCGGATAAAAACGCCAACTCAGGCTAACTGTTTTTCACGTCACACTGTCCAAGGCATCCCATGCTTCTATCTCTCAATGAGTTGGTGTTTACATAGCGTAGATCAATGGAAAACCATTCAAATGCTGAAGTGATGTATGTGATGTTGGGAGATCCGGATCAATTCATTAAGTAAAGTTCTCACTAGCGTAAGGTTTGGAATCCCAACAGCATACGCCAACATAGGCCAGCATCAGATTCTTTGAAGTAGCAGGGGACCATAGTTGATGGTTTTGCTTGCCATCCTGTTTGCCCTGAATGCTGCGTGAGCACCAGATATACCACAAGTAGACAAGTTAAAGTAATTGCCTTAGAAAAAGCCTGGGTACGACATGCAACTTACCTGCAGCTTTATTTTCCAAAACATGCTGATCAGCATCTGCTGAGATCTGCTTATAGTTGTTTGAGGCAGTCATCACAGAATCAGCCCCTGGTGGAAGGAAAGCTTTAATTTGATCTGAATTAATATTTGAGAAAACTTGCACTGGCTTCCTACACCAGGCAGTTACATCCTATACTGTTTTGCATACTGGCACGATGCTGGCGCAGAATCCGTTCGAGCCCATGCCATAGGTATAAGTTACTGGCGGAATGATGCTGTCCGTCCGGTGTGGGCCCGACCCAGCTACAGACGCTTGGTCAGCAACACAGCAGAAACAGCACCATGTTTCTAATTACGAGGTGCCATCGATCTACTCTGCTCATTTGCTGGCCAGTCCTGGCGAATATTGCCTTACTCGTACCCCTTCGCCAATGCAAAATGCTTGTTCAAATCGAGAGCAGCATGCACTGGTTGAATAACGTTGATGCTTTAAATCCTCCTTCTACCCCCAGCTATGATATCGACGTCCTGCTTGGTAAATCAACATGGGTTGTGGCTTCAGTCAATCAGGTGGTAGTGCCCAACCCTACCATCTGCCAACCGGACTATGGCGTATCTTTTCAACCACTTTACTTTCTCGGCTGGTTTTGGACAGACCAGAAGATCTGCCGAGCCAGCCTGCACGTTGGAGCCATGTGACCTGTGCCAGTGACACGGCGCCGCGCATCATTCTTCAAAGGCTTTATCAAGCTGACGATGATGACGCTGCAGTTTGCTGGTTGCATAAGACGGCGATGAAATGAAATAACTAGTCTATTAATCTACCAGATGCGTTAAGAGCACTCATATACTGCATGCTTTTGCTCGTCCAGGTTTTTGTTTATTCTCACGAGCATCTATTCGTCCTGAGATCCCTCTGTAAAATCCGCAGAAATGCAGATCTTTGCTTGCCCAGAATTATAAAATGTCACACGAATATTGATTGGTATACGTCTGTGTCCGGATTCTTCAAATCCATTTTCCTGTTAATTTTTTAGTCTTTTTCTCAAACGTAAAGCAAACTTAGCACGAATTTGAGGATGCCTGTCGATGTTGTATTTCTAGAGATGGCTGACTGAGCAGAGAGCACAATGCCCTCATTGCAGGTACGATTATTTTTGGATGTTCTCCTTTTGAGAAATACATGTTATTTCATCCTTTCTCTGAACCCTGTTGCGTGAGGGTTCCTTTCCTCTTAAATGGATACCATATGCCCTAGTGCTACATTTGTGCGTGGAGCGCGGTTGATTCTGGCTCCTGGACATATTGAGTTGAAACTTTGCATTGGTTCTATGGACGCCGGCAGACGGTAACGCGCACCGTTTATGAGTTAAGAGAGTTGGCTCGAAAGGCTTGATCAAGCCGATGACGCTGCAGTTTACTGGCTTTATGATGCTGGCTTAATTCTGGCATCTAGACTTGTAGACGTAAGGTATATCTGAAGCTTTGTTAAGTAAAAAACTTTCTTGCTTTCGCGTAGGGCATGTCTCCACCTTCATGAGCTCGTTCACTGCAGATGGGTAGAAGAAGTAACAGAGGTGTGTGACTCATCTATTTTTCTCGCGTGCTCAAGTGCGACATTCTTCTAATTTGGTCTATGAACTTTTTTTCGTAGAAACGTTTTAGACATCGATTGTCTCATTTTTAAGCACTGATTAAGGTTTCAAATAGGTATTGAAGCATTATTAGCTCACGTGTACTTTGCATAGTCTTTCCAAATTCATCGTTTCGGATTTGTTGCAGTTTAATTTGGATGAAAAAAGATAGACGTTAATAAATGGTAACAAACCGGCTAGGCACTTGATTGATGCCAGTGTTTTACTAATGCCATATTGTGGTGGAATCGGGACCTTCAAAATGAGCCAAGGTGGACTTACAAACAGACAGACAGACAGGCAGACAGACAGACAGACAGACAGACAGACAGAAAGAGAGACACTCACGTTCCCACGCAAACTCACAAACACACATTACGCGGACAGGTTAATGTTAGCTAATCTCTGCAAGCGGCCTAAATTGTTGACTCTGTGGTTCAAGCGTATGCCTCATTGACACCAATAAGTTGTGACTACTCCTTAGTGGATTTAACATGGGTTGGAATTGTTTGCCTGTAGTTTTACCGTGTGCTGTTTTTTGTTCTTGATATCTGTCTTTCCAGTGTAGACCCTTTTTGTTGTTATTATGTGTGTAATTATTTGTTTGACATGAATCCTTTGCAAATACTCTGGTTTACGTTACATTCGGTTGTTGACGTGTGTGTGTAGTCCTCTTATTGACGGTGACTCTCACAATTGTTTCAATCGATTGCTTTTTTATATTAGATTAGACATATGTAATATCACCATTGAGCGTGTGCCTGGTTAATGCGAGTGCAAGGTGTTTGTGCTTAAAGTATTTGTAAATTTTTTTCTCATTTCTTTGTGGTTTGTGTCTGAAGCATACGGATGATGATTTTAGGCGTCAATTTTGTATTTCGATTTTACGAGTTTCGTTTGGTCGTTTGATACAAATCTGTATAAAGTTTCTTGAAATTTTTTTTGTAAGGGAAGTGTTTTCATAGAGAAGCAAATTTCTATTTAAATTATAGCAAATAGACAATCTTCAGACAACGAAGAATGGAGCCGGCCCAGGATCTCCTAGCAAAGATGGGTATGTTAAGTTATGTGGAGTCCCTGGTTTTCTACCTATCTTCCTATGTACATTTCATCGTTGATTGCTATCTGCTTCAAGCTGCGGAATTTCCATGTTGACAGGACATAAGATTTAAATTAATGTAACATAATAACATAAGATTTTTAAAATTGTAGTGTGGTTAAGGACCGGACAGCTTTGAAGGGTATGACTGACCCTGGATGTTTGAAGTGGAGCTATCACGTTTAACGAAAAGACTTTCCTTGATTCTTAAGGCCTTGCTAAATTGTTATAAAAGTTTAAAATATAAAATAAATATTATATATATAAATATTATGTATATATATATAAATATAAATATTTCGTATATAATACATGTATAAATTTATAGTAGTCAAGTAGTTGTCATTCCAGATAAACTTATGAGACGGTTCTTTTTTTTTTTTTTTGTCGACGCGGCCTTCCCTTTGTGGGAAAGCACGTTCTGTGTAAAGCATGTTCTCAAAGCTCTCTGAAAGAGTTCTTACCGTTGCATTCGAGTCCACATACGACCCGACGCCAATCCAATCGCGAGTCCAAATTAATCTTACTTTCAGTGCTTGCGGAATCGTGCTTAAGTTCGCGATTTTCTTGAACTTACTGCCGAAGCTCATAGACTCGCTCTCGTAGGTAAGTTGAGGCCAAAGTCTCTTAGGGTTTTTTCTCATTATCAAGTCTGATAATTTGTTCATAAAGCGACGTTTAAATCCTCCCTGCAGGAAGTGCGAATCGCATAAGGAAAAGCTGAGCGTCTACTGTGAAACATGTCAGAAGTGTATCTGTCACATCTGTGCCCTATGGGCCGGCATGGTAAGTACATGAAAGCTCCAAATTCCTTGCTCTGGCTTGCATGTATACGTGCTATGGTACAGAGATTATTTTACGAAATATATTAATAAAAAGTAAGATTTTTTTTCGCATGTGCACGTGCTATGGTCAAGAGATTTTATGTAAGTATTATCTGTCACTGTTTTCGCATGTATACGTGCTATGCCCAGCAGCTTTTATTTAAGTATTTGTCGCGCAGATGCCGTGATCGCTTTTCCAACTCGCGTTGTTCGACTTTACTAGTAAATGCTGTATGACAATGCGTATGTAGCCTATCACTTGTACTTGATTTGCTTCAGGCATTGGTTGAGCATAGATGCATCTGAGCGTTGAAGTCTTTGTTCTTGCCTGTCTTGTTTAAGCTCTTTGATAGCTATGTTATCTTTGGACTGTTCAAGGTTTTTGGTGTTTTATGAAGCGGCTTGCGACTGGCTTCTCGTTTCACTTTCTTTCAAAGCATTCACAGCACAAATTTAAGCCTCTGGATGAGGTTTACGAATATCACGTCGCTCGTATCACAGATGAGGTTTGTTTGTAACTCTAATTTGTGTTTGGCTTTTTGTTATGTTTATTTATGTGCCCTCTGTTCGTTTCTGCTGCTGGTATGTATGTGTATGCGTGTGTGTGTGTGTGTGTGTGTGTGTGTGTGTGTGTGTGTGTTTGTGTGTGTGTGTGTGTGTGTGTGTGTGTGT
>QQSS02046881.1:0-18355 GCA_003687565.2 Craspedacusta sowerbii
TACATACATACATACATACATACATACATACATACATACATACATACATACATACATACATACATAGATACATACATGCATACATACAGACGTACGTACGTAGATACGTACATGCATCAGCATTGTTTGCACTCCGGATTTGCTGTTTCTCCCTTTCTGGCCCTGAGTTTGATGTCCATAGGTCTAATCGTAGTTTGTAACGATTCACGCTAGGAATCACGTTGGGGCTATGCTGTGTTCTCGGCTGGTTTTGTTCGTATGTGGCTTCCTAAGGGAGCGTTTCTCATTTGAGACTCAAAGCTGAGGACGGCCTTCATTCTTTTGATATTCGTTCCTGATCCTTTGCAGTTTATGCTGTTATTCGCCTTTTTACAAATGTTTATACATTTCAGTCGTGTTCTGAGTGAAAAAGACATATGATAGGAGTTACGGAATCGCTTTTAAGGGCTAAAATCGTGAATGCGAACATTATCTTAGGGTATTAGCATGGAGGCACATTCATGGTGCGTACAGCTGCGGATGGGATTTCATGCTTCTGCCCCGTAGGAAGGCTTATATTACTTTGCTAGGATTAACGAAGAACTGCTTGGATGACTTTGCTTTGCAGTGAATTGTACTAGCTATGTGAGGTTTGGGGCTGCGTTAATCGCATCGATGTGTACTTGACTGAGTTTTTGGCCTTATTGGGATTGTGACGAATGTAATGTCGTACGATCTTGGGCATGGTCTTCTTTCCCAGGTTCACCAGTGCGTTTTCATAACCTGTGCACTCCACTGCAACACTTGCTGCCATATGATTTTCGGTCTAGAAACAGCTTGTCCAACGAGAACGCAAATCTTCGGCTAAATTGCGCTCGCCATTGCGGCCAGTGTTAAGCTGTTGTGAGTATCACGTGAACTCGCACTTCGACTTCGTTGACTGGTGTTGACACAATGTCGACTGATTGCTATTCTTCAAAGTGGCGCAGTTAAACGCGGTCAACGATGCTTCCACGTCTACAAGTACAAGGGAAAATACCCCAGAAATTTTAAATTGAATTTTGCATTGTTACGCTGAAGGTCTAATATCTATGGATTTTAATATCTTTAGTCAGGGGTTCCCATTCTTAAGTAATTCAGATCGATAGCTTCGCGTAGGGTTACTACAGCGTTCCTGTAGTTGTACACCTACCGCTATTGAAATTTAAATACTGAATCATATTTACGTAAATTTTAAGTTTGGTGTGGCCAGGAGCGCCGAATACCGCACAGTGAGGCTCATATCACACGAGCACGAATGTCTTGAAATCGGCGGGTTGGAAGGCAGAGGACCACTAGACGGATCCCACATAGACCACTAGATGAGTCCCACATAGGTCGAAACGTCTGGCGTTGGGGGAATGGAAAAACTGGTGATTCTCGAAAATTCTGAATCCTATTGCAGTGCCAAGACCTATGCAGGACAGCTTAAACCCAACGTGACGAGCAAAGCGGGTGCAACAAACCAAAATCCTATCTAAGTAGTTAAAGCTCGGGATAAAAAATAAGGTGTAAGGTGCAAGAACAAATCGATTGAACACCATAGGTAATTACTTGTTACCCAGGCGATCGGAGGTGGGAAAACGCTTGTCAAGGGCTATAAAACACACAAGCGATAGTGAAAGTGTAAATCAATTCCTTGCGAGCTAATACCACTGAATGCGAATGATGAAAGGAAAGGGAGATACCGCTATCTTAAGAAACTCTTGTGTCAATTCACGCGTTGATATATTTGAACTTGCAACTTAACCCTGCAGAGAAATTTCTTTAGTAGAATTAGTAGTTGGAAATATGATTCGAATCCTCTGAAATCTCATTCATGGCACCTTGGAAGGCAAACAGACATGCACAACCTGGGTTATACTCCAACGCTGGCTAATTTCAAATTTTGTACTTTTCTAGGCAAGCCCCAAATTGCTTTAAAAAAGCAAGAATTTTCAGCATCCGCTTGTAAACTGAAACTACATAACTAAACCTAATTTGAAGGGAGCGCAGCAAACATAAGTCGCGCGCTAACGATGAAACAGCTAAGTAAGCCCTGCGACTTCCATCAACCAAAATACGTTGTTTGCGCAGGCCGACGCGCAGCTTACACCCAGATCTCCATCTTGAGTTATGGCCTGCACGCTGAAGCGAGGCTGCAACGACTCAAGCGTTACGCCAACGAACATGGTCAATTTTCAAGCTGCTTTCATGCTGACCGCGATTGCTCTTAATAAACTCGGTGCCTATAGAAGAATTATGGAAGTGAAGGTGTCAAAATAGCTCATCTATCCGCTGTCACATCTTTCCCCATTTCCTGGAACCCCCTCTTTTTGGAAAGAACTCTTGTCCAAAAAAATCCAAGCGATCAAAATGCGGCTCAACATTTCGCACTGCCGTGTACATCACGAAGATCGATTTGTAGAGCAAAACTTTCATCTAGTCGTTAATCTATTCAACGTCTTTATTACCTGAGCATTTGAAAATCCCAACTAGTGGTGAACTTTGGAACAGGAAAGTTAGTGTGCTATTAGATGCAAATTATGACATGTGTATGGCCTGATGACAGAGAAAAATCGGTCGTTCTGTTAACATGCCCAAGCGGACTACCATGAATTGGCAAATCGCGGCCTTGGTACGTTAGTCCGAGATTCCAAAGCGAAGCTTAAGCTACCAGGCAAATACCTGCTAAGACTAATCCCTGCCCAGGACCTAGTAAAAGACTTCTCAGCTACTTAGCCGAAGCGTTACCATGCTTTGCCCTGTGATTTAACCTATTCGCGCGAATACCACGCAAGGCATTCGCCGGATGAACAGGATTGTCACCATCCACAAAGTTGAAAGTTGAAAAATTAACTTGGCGAGCAGGTGTCGCAAAAGTTCAGCTGGACGATGACCCAGGTTAAGGAAACATATAACCGGGAGACCATGGGACAGACGCAATGAAGAGGGACGTTGAAGAGTGGCTGAAGATCGGAGATACATATAAAAACAGGAAAGGCGCTTTAAAAAAAAAAAGTACTGAACGCAGTCGAAACAAAAACGATCAGCACAATAACGTTCACGTAGTTAAGTTCTCAAAGCCCGTGAAACCGTGCAGCAAAACCTGTTTCGGCTTGACACTAAATCAAGTGCTCTTTTCAACGCTAAATGAGCGAATAAAAGCGAAGGACTAGACGGGTTCCTCAACAAACCATAAGTACCAACTCTAGCAATGTACAAAGCCGTTGTGATTGATTGCGAGATGGCCCAGGCTAGAAAAACCTTGCCCCAAACATAGATACATACGTACATGATACATACATCCATACATACATCCATACATACATCCATGCATGCATGCATACATACATACATGCATACATACATACATACATACATACATACATACATACATACATACATACATACATACATACGTGAGACGTTGGCGCGACAAATTTTGTCATGGCCTCCTTTGATATAGATAATTTATTTACTAACATACTTCTCACAGAAGCCATCGAATTAGCCGTTAATCTTATTGTTAGTTGTCATCAACGCAATAGATTTTCATCAGAACAGCTGCATAAAATGTTTAAATATGCCACCTGTATGACGCACTTCACGTTCGACTAAATCGATGGGGTAGCAATGGGTACCCCTCTGGGACCTACTCTCGCCAACTTGTTAATGTCTCACTATGAAAAGAAATGGCTTAAAGAAGGCAATAGCTTTAACCCCATAGTTTACAAGCGTTACGTCGATATTTTTTTGTGTTTTTTTGAGAATGAAAACGACGCTAACATCTTTTCTGCTGCTTTAAATACGAAGCATCCCAATCTTAAGTTCACGTACGAGGGTGAGATTGACGGTCGTTTGCCATTTTTAGACGTGCTTATAAATAACCGCGGCCAAAAAGTATAAACACAGATATATCGGAAACCAACATTTACAGGACTTTACACCAACTTCCAAAGCTTTACTGCAATCGCATACAGGGTGGGTCTCAAACGTTGTCTTTTATATAGAGCTTTTCGACTTAATAGTACCTGGAGTGGCTTTCATCATGATATACAAGCGTTACATATCTGCCTCCAGAAAAATAATTACCCGCAGTACCTCCTTGAGCGAGTAGCAAGATCTTTTGTAGGAAGAGCCTCGAATCCTCAAAAAACATCAGAGAGCCCTGAAAGAAGTCCTGACAAAAGTGATCACTTTTATTTTAAGCTCCCGTATATTGAAAAGGCCTCAAATATGTTGAAAATAAAACTTTAAAAAGTCACTCAGAAGTATTGTAGAGACCTACAAATCAAACTTGTTTTTATGCCATTTAAGAACGGTTCATGTTTTTCTTACAAAGATAAGGTCAGTCTATTTTCTAGATCAAATGTTACATATAAGTTTAAGTGTCTTGGCTGTAATGCCAAGAATATCGGCCAAACGACTAGACGTCTTGAAACAAGAATCAACGAACACCTAAACGTTGGCAAAACTACCACGCCCATGACCCTGCATTTATGCAAGTCGCAAAAATGCCTTAACCTCTGCAATAAAAGTTGCTTCAGTATCATAGATACAGCAAACACTGAAAACATGCTGAGAATAACGGAGGCTCTGCACGTTATTGCTGTAAATACCGAACGCAGTACAGATGCAAATTACAATCGCAGCAAGCCATTTTGGCGGATGCACACTCAAATCACTTTGCCCTACGAAAACGAAACAAACGCCACGAAAAACCGGATCAGGTTAACACAATCTCTTAAAATCGGACAACGGATGTAGGCTTCGTCAACACGAGATCAACGCATACAAAACCAAGGAAAATCGGATTTATTTTCACTCAATGCATAATAATTCTCACTGGCATAATAAACTCAAGCTAGCGTCCAATTCGACACCATTTTATCAAGTAAGTGCGATAAGCAATGTCAAATAATGCCTGATAGACAAACGATCAAGTAATACGGATAAGATTCGGCTCAGAAATTTTGCTACCGATTTGACATAAATATAAGAAAATAAAACAAAATATGGAAAGAGCACGGATGGCCGAGTTTTATTATTGTACGCTTTTGACCAAAACTTTAACTTAACGTACTCCATAAGCATATGGACCCACCATAAACTATCAGGGACAAGTTTGCGGAGACAACAAGCTTAACTGGGACGTGCGCTGCACAAAAGGAGGCAAGCAGCTTCGACCAAGCATAAGTTCAGAGTATTCAGGACATAACACAAAAGCCAAAGCAAGTGCTCTACAAAATACGATGGCTGCGACAGAGCAGGATGCGACTGCATAACAGTCAATAAATACTAAAGTTAAAGCGCGACTGCGAAAAGGGCAAGAAGAGTAATAAATACCGTCTACTTCGAGGTCCGACCGGGTGCAGTACCTGTTGATCGGCCAGTACCCATCATGAGCCCGTTTATATGCGCCATGATATTTTCAAAACTGTCTTCACCATGGTAATCGGCCATTCCACGTTCCCAGGATTGCCGCGATGCCCTGATTACCGGGCTTTCGGCAGTCGGAACCTCAGCAGCACTCGGAGCTGGACTCACACCCTGCTTGGGGCTCTGGAAACAGAAGGCAAAAAAACTGCGTGGCTACTTAGGGAACACAAATCGTTCTTTGACCAAGATATTACTGAACCACTAGATCTCACGAGCTCGTGAGACTTTTCAGGCAAGCAATACAGAGAAAGAGAAAGCCTTACAAAGCAAAGACACCCGGAGATGTTTTATGCAAGCATGACAAGGAAGACATCATTCAGAAACAAATAACTTTCCACATCAACCAGCGTTAGCTATATAAGATTGGGTGCCCAAAACATATCCGCATTCAATTTAGAGCTTTTACCGGGACACAACATCCACAATCACACACACTATCAAAAGCATGGGTGAAAATAACCAGGCGTATATTTCCAAGGCTTATTGAAACGTGAAAACCAACGGGCCTAGGCTTCTAATAAGCTTCAGGATTAGCTGCAAAAAACGTAAGCATACTAGAACACACCTCCACGTTACCAGCCGCCTCTGAAGAAGCCCACGGCGACATGTAGCAGTCCCACCACATCTGTATGAACTGCTCATCCGGCCCGTAGTAGCGAGAACCGCCCGCGAGAGTCACCTTCCCAGTGGACGCATCGTAGAAGTGATGCCAAGGTTTGATGGCGCCGAGAAAGTGCATAATTTTCACATCCTTGCCGAATCTGAAGAAAGATTTACCACGTCTATACTTTGACTGCGCGATCATCAACAACGTTCACGGTCCATCAGCGTGCGCTCAATTCAGATGTCAAAAGTAAAAAAACTGCTCTAAAGCAAGTATCTAAACTTGCTCGAACACATGTATCTACAAACTGTTTAAAAACGCACCTAAGTACTGTTCTAAAACACGATATCTAAACCTGTTCCAAAACAGGCATCTAAAACCTGTTCTACAACACGTATTTAAAAAAATAGTCTAAAACAAGTACCTAAATACAGTTCTAAGAAAAGTATCTAAACCTGTTCCAAAACAAGTATCTAAAAACTGTTCCAACACAAGTATTTAAAAACTGATCTAAAACACGCATCTAAATACTGTTCCAAAACAAGTTTTAAAAACTGCTCTAAAACAAGCATCTAAACCTGTTCAAAAAAAACAAGTATCAAACCTGCTCCAAAACAAGTATCTAAAAACTGTTCCAAAACAAGTATCTAAAACCTGTTCTACAACAAGTATCAAAAAACAATTCTAAAACATGTATCTAAACCTGTTCTAAAACATGAATCTAAAAACTGTTCTAAGAAAAGTATCAAAACCTGTTCCAAAACAGGTATCTAAAAACTGTTCTACAACAAGTATAAAAAAAAACGTTCTACAACAAGTATCTAAATACAGTTCTAAGCAAAGTATCTAAACCTGTTCCAAAACAAGTATCTAAAAACTGTTCCAATACAAGTATTTAAAAACTGCTCTAAAACACGTATCTAAATACTGTTCCAAAACAAGTTTTAAAAACTGCTCTAAAACAAGCATCTAAACCTGTTAAAAAAAAACAAGTATCAAACCTGCTCCAAAACAAGTATCTACAAACTGTTCCAAAACAAGTATTTAAAAACTGTTCCAAAACAAGTATCTAAAAACTGCTCTAAAACAAGTATCTAAAAACTGTTCTAAAACAAGTATCTAAAAACTGTTCTAAAATAAGTATCTAAAAACTGTTCCAAAACAAGTATCTAAAAACTGTTCTAAAACAAGTATCAAAAAACTGTTCTAAAACAAGTATCAAAAGACTGTTCTAAAACAAGTATCTAAATACTGTTCCATAACAAGCATCTAAAACTGTTCTAAAGCAAGTATCTAAAAACTTCTCTAAAAGAAGTATCTAAATACTGTTCCAAAGCAAGCACTAAAACATGTATCTAAAAACTGTTCTAAGCAAAGTGTCAAAACTTGCTCCAAAGCAGGTATCTAACAACTGTTCTAGAAAAAGTATTTTAAAAAAATTGTTCAAAAACAAGTATCTAAACCTGTTCCAAAACAAATTTCTAAAAACTGCTCTAAAACAAGCATCTAATAACTGTTAAAAAATAAGAATCTACCGGCTTAATTTGCGAAGTCCAGCGAGAGGAATACGGCGATCTGTCTCAGATTCTTTGATTACAAGGGGTGTTCTGGGAGATTGAGTTATTACTTAAGACCGCCATAGTACATCGCTAGCTTTCCCTCGAACTCAAATGCATAGTTCAGAAGCAAATCCTAACGTGCTGGGGTCGTTTGAATCCGCGAAATCCGCTTGTCCGAGCAAGCATCGTTTTTTAAACTGGATATGGCACACGCAACCACCTGGTTGAGCCATTCTCACCATCTGCTTATTTTCGTTTTAACCAGCACATTTCCAGGAAGCCTTGCCATACAAAAATAAATTGCAGCTTCAAGTTGACAAAGCAGAAGAAGCTTATTACAGTTTTTACTAATTTAATAATTACTAATACAGTTTGACGATTTTTTCGGCAAAAATGCTCCACATAGTTTTAGTTGCATTTCCTTCCCTGTTACATTGGTCAGCATATAACCACTTCTACATTATCCGCAAAAACACTTCAAACTCAAAGCCTTTATATCTTCTGCACTACGGTTGGCTGATAAGCAGGGCAACCGGGAAACTAACTTCAAAATCGACATGAATATGGCACAGGTAAGCCGCAAAACCGGGCCAAGCTTCTCGGGCACATTTTTTAATAGCGAAGACAAAGGGAAGAACATTCCGCTTGAAACAACTCCTGCCCAACAGCTAAATTAGTCAGATTATTGACCACGAACCGCTGGAAAAGCAGTATAGTAGTTATATGCTGCTCAAGGCTGCAACAACAATAACAATAACAACAACAACAACAACAACAACAGCAACAGAAACAACAACAACAATAAATCACAATGATTGCCGCCAATGAGTGTTAGCCTACGCGAGCAAAAGTTATCTATTATAGCAGACACTTAATCAGACAAGCCAAAAACCACACGCAAACTCGAACCAAGAGTCTCAGCTCCAAGCGAGCCAATATTCACTTAAACACTGTAACAGGCAAACCTTTTGTAGGCAGGTGCGTACGAGTAGCAGAAGTTTGAAACCATGTTATATGTGAACGGCAAGTGATATGATAAGTCTCGCGTTGCCCACCAACTGAAGTACTCGTTCAATAGACCCTGGTCACCACCTAAAGATAAGAAACAGACTTCGAACCTCTGAAATTATCAAAATTTGCAGGACCAACTGCATTCTTCCACTTAGAAGTCTCAAGCAACTCAGTCCTTCAAATTAAATGCACTAAGTTTTGAGGCTAATACTGGATATTTGAATCTACGCCTCAAGCCATGTCTCAACTCCTCCAAAGTATACGACCACACTTCGCGTCACTTTGGAAGCTAAGATCATCAACTTATCATTTTACACAAAAGATTTCTTTTAGTGAGAACGGCGATATGGTTATTAAGTTACCCCTCCGGCAATTTAATAAAATTAATCTACAGCTTTAGTCTTACCACAAACGATCGCCATTTAAGTTTCGTTTCTTTTAAGACCTTAAACGTACAGAAGAAGTTCTTATTAAACATAAAGGTCGGTATTCCATTATGACCGCCTTACGCCAAACACTTCATAGTCAGTCCAAGCTTTAAATAGCGAAGCAGCAAGTTGGGTCGCGTAGGAGATGTAAGTCAAACCCCGACTGAGACGCTTCACTCGCGCCAACAATACTAGCCCAAATAAACAAAAACAAAGCAAAGAGGAAACCCTGCCATACTATAACGAAAAAATTTAAAATTCAAAATTTGCGTTGTGTCGTTGGTTGGATGTTAAGGATAGCTTTCCTGGCCGATCGGCTGGTGTTTCACGTTTGAGAGGGAATTTGAGCGAAAACGTCTTCGTTGGAGCATTGCTGGGGAGTTTTTCATGAGGGTACCTTGTTGAGGAGTCAGCTGCTTGGGATCTCTTTGGAAAGTTTTGAAGTTTTGGTTTTAAGGCTTCATGTATTTTAGGGGAAGTAGTTTCAAGCTGTTTTACACGAAACCTACCATGATAAACGTACTTCTGGAAAACGCACTTCTTCGGAAAGTTTTGAAGTCTTGGTTTTACGGTTTCAAGTATTTTGCGGGAGGTATGTTCAAGCTGTTTACACGAAACCCACCATGATAAACGTACTTCTGAAGGAGCAGCTCAATCGCAAGCGCAGATAGCACCGACAACACTCGGCTCATGACCATGTTCGGATTTGCTCGTCGGCTTCCAAAGCCACATCGATGAACGTACAAATTTAACACGCAACTCATATTAGAAAAAGCAATACCCTTAACTTCTTACAGAAGAGCTTGGCAAAGCTTCCCCCGAAATACTTGAAACCTTAAAACAAAAAGTTCAAAACTATCCCCAAACAGATACCAAAAAACTGAGCCCCCAACAAGTGTTCTCATGAAAAAGTCCCCCAACAATTCTCAAACGAACGCTTTTCGTCGAAATTCGCACTGGCACAAGCAGATCGGCTACAAAACCGTCCTCAACATCCAACTAATGACACACCGAAAATCAAGTCTTGCCGACAATAACCAATACTACGCTATCACACAGCAACATTAAGGCAAGAACACTGACGGATCACAGGTACACAAGAGCCACAGGCCCTGTGGTCGACCTCTAACAGACCACATTTATCTTGGACGGGCGATTCTCCCCGACAAAGTCATGCAAGTTCGCCACAATTCTTAAATACGGTTCATGTTTTATCTGGAAAGTTTCCACATTCTTATAGGGCATTCCACTTCATTTCTTAAAATCACACACCACATAATTTCGATCGTCACAAAAAGATCGATACTGCATTCTCTGGACTTTTCAGTTAGCAAAAGTTACAACGCGGGGGAAGTGCCGGTCTTACATGGTACTGAGAAGCCATAAACCTTTAATAAACGGATACGGAGAAATGCCAACCGCGCAATGGACTGCTCCCAGAAGGCAACAGCAGGAAACGCAACATATACATCGAAATATAAGCGTCGCAGTGCTGACACAAAAGGACCTGGCTATGGACAACTCAAGGAAGACTTCGATGCTGTCTAATAATAGTTGAGAAGAAAAAGATCGTCGTAATCTGAAGCCCGAACTTCGTGCGAACGGCAGCTCTAACTGAGTTCAGTTAACGGCAAAGGATAACAAGGATTTCACTCAAGCATACACTAGCAGATCCACGGCAACACACACACACACACACACACACACACACACACACTCACACACACACACACACACACACACACACACACACACACACACACACACACACACAAACGCACTCAATGAACGAACATAAGCAAAGAGAACTCATACCATCAAAACTGCCCTTTTCCTTTGCACAGATTAGAAGAGAGTCGTATGTCTCCAGGGAAGGGCGAAATACAAATACACCACTATTAAAGCAATCAGGCCAACCAATGTCTGCAGCAGCTGAAAGTTCCTCGCGATCGAATAAGTCGTCAACATTCTGCACGACAAGAGTGTCAGCATCAAGGAAAACACACTTCTTGAATTGTATTAGTGTCCATGCACGAAGCTTTGAAAAGGTGCAAGCAAGCTCAGGCCGCTCAAGCATTGCAAGATTTTCCTTGTCTTGGCTCTCCAGCAATGTAACATCAATTAAGTCATCCCAGACCGATTTTAGCTTTTCTCTGAAACCAAGCATCAAACAGGGGTAAATATTAACAGCATTTACTAAGGTGAGTGGCAAACAAAATCACAAAAATTTTTATACTCCTGGTCGTATACGCGGACGTTTCAGGTATGGACCTCAATCATTTTAAAAGCAAAATGTAACAGGAGTTTTTATCACTCCCTTGTTTTACAAACAAAGAAATACTTAATCGCATTTATAGAAATATTATTATAGCCCGGGGATGGCACTGACCACCAAGGCACATGTCTCAAAAACAGTGACCAACAGTCTTCCTTGTAATATTGACAGTAGCTGCCTTAACTGCCACTTGCCATTACACTGTAATTGCCACAATATTGACAGTATTTGCAGCATATCTTGCTAAAAAGTTGGGCTCTGCCTGTTAAACAAGTAAGCTAGGCCATCAAAGTCCCGTTTTACTTTGCAAGCTCACTCTGCTACTGCTAAGTGCTGAGATCACTACAGAATCCATCTGCATTTACTTCAAGATTTCAAGAAATTTTAAAGGTGGAGGTAACTTAAGTAACTTTTGAAGTAACCTAACTAAGCAGATAATGCGCCATGTATCAACAATTTAATGCACAAAAGCCTGGATTCTATGGCAATGGCTTTTAGTGAGCCACATGTCAGCATAGCGAAATTCTACCATTTCTTACCTTTGAAGCAAAAGCAAATAAAATTGGTCTATTTATTACAACTAACAAATAATACGCCTGCATGATTATACTTGATAACTGAATTAGCTAAACTCAGATGCAAAATTTTGTTGAGTTAATTTAACCAAGTTTATTTTGCCGAATTTGATGGAAAAGAAAAAACCTCTATAATTTGTAAAGGCTCTTATTGGGAAGTTTCATGTAAGACATGCCATTGCTAGCTCTGTAACCTACTTGGAACAATTTTAACTTCATTATCTATGCAAATTGCAAACTCATATTTTTCATCTGCACAGGGTATCTTAGATGGAAGTGATTTACACTAACAAATGAATCGCGAAAGTTAGAATTCTTAAGAATAAGCTTCATTTTACGTGATATTTGTTTCTAAAACGAAGACACATTACAGAGATCAAATTAGATTTAGCAGTTTAAAAATTAGGGGATATTAAGCACCAGAGTAAACAGAATACCCTTTTACAATACAATGGCTACCATTCGAAGCTATCAACATAATGCTAAAAAGGCTACAAATCTCCAATTCTTGCCACAACTCATTCTCTTCATATTCAAAATTAATAAGAGGGAACACTTTCAAACTTTATATTACCAATCAGTCTATATACCTCTTCAAGAAAAATGAATTCAAGATAAACATAGAAAATAAAAGGAAATTACTTACATTAAGCAATGGCTAACGTCTTGCGCACATAGCGTTACAAATAAACTGAGCAAAATATTCTTATAAAAAAGAAACTCAATCTGCTTACTGCAAATTGTGTTTCTTTTTCAACAAACTTAACAGGAACGATTATGTTCTTCAAGTATCACCAACATTTGCTCATCCTCATCTTAAAACAGGATGAAGTCAATCAAGAAACAAATCTACATACCTAAGTCCTTCTGATACTCCGCTGGTTATCATGAGGACTAGCTTTCGTGTGGTGTTTGTTCGTCGAAGAGATTTGGCCAGAGCATATGCCCCCAAGCTATATTGGTCATTAGTTGTGAGACTGATGTATGCCTCTTCCATTTCTAGAGTACAACAATAAAATATCCAATTAAGTCAATGAAACAACGTCATACCTTCAGACGGAACGATAACAGCATAGAAGCATAAAAAGCGCAGGCATAAATGTGCAGGCATGGGTGAGCCAAGTAACCAAAACAGGAACAGAACCACCTTGTCAATTGTCTAGGAAGCCAACAGTGCAGCATGGAAACCTCGTGCTATGCTAAATCACACGCATAGCCATTACAATAACCTTTTACTAGAGCCAACAATTAAACAATACGAACCTCTGGTTAACTCCTCACTCCTCACAGCCATTGCGTTTCTAAATTATTATGCTATTGATAATTGCAAACTCTTAATATTCAGCGAAGTTTCAGGCCACATTAATCCCGCGTCGGCAGACCTAGGACTATGCTCCTGCTGCAAAGAAGAGACCTTTAGCAACTCTTAGACTTAACGTGGAAGCAACAGCCGAATCCCCTAATCGCTGGTTAGTTGCAAAAACGGGCAAAAGCTCATAATTCGCCGCTTTTGTCTGCGGGTTTATAGTGGGATGGATCACACACTTACGCTTCAAACTTCGTACCTCCCAGGCACCGAGCACACTTCAAGTGAATTCAAATCAAAAGTCAGGCTACCGCTTTCAAAGTGGGAATCTAGTTAAAATATTGTAAAGTTCAAAGGTCCCTTAGTGATCAATGCAGATTACGCAAACTTTGGAGGCGCACGCCTTGCGAGGTCACTCGGGGCTCATTGAGGGCTTAAACAATCAACCGAGGCGGTTCTTTGTTGCCACCTTGACGCCAGGCAATCTAGATTCTTCCTAGAGGGGCATCCCATGCAACTCGTTAGCCACAACACGAACAACAACAACAGCAACAACAACAAGGATGCTATTCCCTAAATATCAAACAAAAATTTAACCTCACTTTCTACATGAGAAGGAGAGCTCCTTGCGGCCTAGGTAATCGCGATGAGGAACCCCTAAATCTTAGCAAAGAAAGCATATCTTACGTTGCACTAGAATCCCTCCAAAACCTAATATGCAAAACAAAAAAACAAAAATAAAAAAAACGAAAAAAGAAATATAAAAAAATGTGAAAATGAGAAAACTTTTCTGAGGAGGTTTATCCAGCATAATCAGAACAATTACATATTTGTTACTATACTAGACGATCATTTAAAACCATGCTTTTCTTGTATCGCTGGTACTTTAAAGTTCGCATAGTTGAGCCTGGTTACTTTGCAAAGTAACTTCCGTTACCTTTCTTTTCGGTTACCTTTCGGTTCTCCGTTACCTTTCTTTTCGGTTAAAAAAAAATGTAGCGGACTTCTACCCTAAAGCGAGAAATGATATCGTTTAATTAATGCAAGATAAATCCGTTAATCATTAAGTCCATAAAATCTGAAGAAAAGTAGCGGACCGTTACTCCTTAAAAAATGTTCTTAAATCTTAAGCAGACTTAACGGACTTGACGGAAAATAACCAAAGCTACTTCGACTTTTTGGCACCTTCAGTTCATAGCTTCCATATTGATGTGATAACAGGAAAAAAAAAAACATTCACAATGCTAGTGACAGTCTTAAGCTGCGTAGGGCATCAGGCTATCAAGATGTTTGTGTAGATGTGGTCAAAGCTGTTTCTAATGAGCTAATTTCCCTCTTAGAATTATTTTCACCACGTCCCTTCAACAGTGCACGTTTCCGAAATTTCGGCATCGTAAGGTTGGTTGTAAAGTTTCGTGGCTTGGAAATACCTTCGGCTGCTCTTTGACGTTTACAAGCTGAAATGGAGCACAGTTTAATTAAAACAACAACAACTAAAAGACTCTCCTGTCACCTGAAGTACTTGTTGGTTGCTGTGAGAGAAACTTTTTCATCTCATGTTTAAACTTATTCAGACTCATGCTTTTCTTAGCTTCATTGCAGATCGTGCGGTTCCATAAGTATGGTGCCCTTATGGCAATGCTTTGTTTTCGTTTACCATACGATTAGGAACTTTCTCAGTAGCCAAAGTGCGAAAAGCGACTACTAAAGCGATGTTCAACACGCTGGAACATGGGAGCAACGCTTGGGAAAGCGTATTGTGTTGATGTTTGTAGAGCAGCGTTAGCTTCCAGTATTTCTAAGCCACAAAACTTTATAGCTGACCTCACGATGCTATGTTTACCGTTTTCTCCGCCATGTTCGCTCGACGCGCTTCAAGCATGCAGCGTCCTCTTAACAGACTGCAAACCCCCATGGTCCTCCACGAAAAGGCATAAGGCTTTCTCGGAGAATGATGCCATTTATGTTTTGATCATCTGAACTGGTTCAATAATCTCTTATTTTTGTACTTATTTTTTACGCGTTCCTGCAATTATCTGTTTCTTACTAGTATAATAAGGTGGCGAATGAACTAATAAATGAAAAAAAAAAAAAAAACAAATAAAAAAACCTGACTTAACGGGCTTGGTACCCAACAATGACAATTACTACAACTTCCCCTTTCGTTTAAACCATGTTCTACGAAAGCTAGGATCTATTGCATTTCCATCATATTGTTAAGATGCGATGGCACGCGACTGGTATAGATCGGGCGCAGTATTTAGTGCAAACAGTTTTCGGGGCATGCAGCTTTCCAAGATTGCCACGACTATTCTTCCTTTATGGCTAGTCCACGTGGGATAAGAATTGTAATGTTGGTGGCCGCTCGACATTTTTTCCGATTGTACGTAAGTTACGTTCTATTAAATCGCCAAGCTGAGGTTTTTGCAGCTGCACATGTTTCCCAAAAAAATCAATGACCCCCGCTAAGGAATAATGAAGAAGTATTTTTAGGCTACCAAGTGTCAATTTTTTAATAAGGAATTCTCCGACAGTATGATTAAGTTTAGCGACTAAGTAGAGAATAAAGGCAAGAAATTTAAGGACAATTGTCTCGATACGCGGCATTATCGAGCAAACAGCTTGTGCTGCTTAAATTATAAGATTACCGTCATGTATACCAGTCATGTTTCTTAGATTTAGTTAATATGGTTCACTAAAGAATCGGGACAAGTTCAAAAGTACTGGTGTGATTGCTAGGAAATTAACAGCACCTAAGATCTGGAAGTGTTTCTGTCAACCTCACGACTTCGACAGATGCTGCGATTGTCTTTATTCAGGTCGCAAAAAACGAGCAGCAGGTGTCGGTTTTACGGTGGAGAGTCGACCTGCCGCAAATGTCTCATCTTATCAGCCAGTTGCCATGGACAGAATTGGCTGAAAAGAAACTCTAAGTAACCTTGGGCAATGGTGAGACCAATGACATTGGACTCCAGACGCAAATTTTTCGCAACATCTAACATATTGAGAGTGGGCAAAAGCAAATTTCGAAAGATCGACTAACTCAGAGAAATCCTTGCGGCAAAGGCGATGTTGGTTTGGATTACGCGCTGATGAACTCTCGATTCAAGGCGTCCTAGCGGGACGTGAGAACAAAGCGAGCACATGACTGTGGATCTGTGGATACGGGAACCATTACCCATGTTATTTAGAAGCAATGGTACGCCACTTCAGGTCAACTGCCGAAGCCACCGTTGCCTCATAAGCTTGGTATTTCTCCTTCATTAGGCTTCCCTGTAAACACTAATTATGTGAAGCCCTTAAGAAAAGTCCATATAGAGTATAAACTCTGCTAATGGTGCCCCATGAAAAGACCAAACTTTTTGTAGGAAAATGTGCAGGCTCGAAGAGAATGGATGCTGAGACTAAACCACCGTAGGAATAGTCTTCTGCACGTTGTCGAAGATAGATGTAACACTTGTTGCAGAATGCTGTTCACCACCCGTTTCTTTGATCTTACCGTTTTTACATACTCGTGCCGTTTATATATTCAACATAGAAACTACCCAATTAACCCACACAAATTACACGCGAATTATGTACACTTATAAATAATAGCTCAGCAATAGAAACACAAACAGAAAGTACACATACGAAACTAATTAATAATACAAACAGAAGGAAGTCCAATTGAGCTACTTTCGCAAGGAAGTTCCATAACGGAAGTTCCTCAAGCTCGTTCTCTACACTCCGGGCGCCGAAAAAAAATTAGTAAACTAGAAATTAAAAATTTAAGAGTCCAGAACTTTGCTTCTGACGGGCGTTCGCCGCCACGGTTTGCACTGGACGATCACTGCTTCTTGCGCGTGGCGCTGTTGTAAGACGGACTCCCCTCCCTTGTCGATCTTCATGCTAATCTTCTTCCATAGTTTTTTTTTTTTTTTTGACACGATTCGACATTAAGTTTATTGGCTTTTTTGTCAAAGGAACTGCTGTTAAATTTCGTAGCGGTGGGGTGGTGATTGTAGCTGGATGAACAACGGATACCAGGCGTTGTATGGTGACTTCCAAATATGGAGCTACACGTGACTTAACAATCACCATGGAAACTGTATCATGGCAAGTGAGATCACGCTGAAGGCAAGGCGTTTCCTTATCTGCCATGCCATCGATTGTTATTGCCTTTCGAACGGCAGGACTGTTTGTTGTCCTTGATTGCTGCTTCGGTGCTTCTTAAATGGATTGTAAATTGTGTGAATTGCTGTAAATTGCCTGGCTTTCAAAAATGGAACGTGCTGCTGGTTGTGACGAGCTAACGATTCCGGGCAAATCGTTTTCGCTGGTTGTGTCGCGAGTTGTGCGGTTGTTGTGAAGCTGATTGTGGAGCAACTCGGCTTACTGCGGTTGCGTCGGTCGGCTGTGTAGGGACTTCGCGTACCGACTTTTCGACATCATTGTTGTTGCTCATGTTTGCATCGGCTGCTGTGGTGGAGTGTGCATACAAAGATTGCAACTGCTCGGGCGTTGTGTTTGTGGCGTTTGCGGTAATGTAAAGCTCTGCAGGTTGTAGGAGTAGCGAATAAACTGTGTTCGATGCGGTGGGCTGTTCTGCATTGTTTTCTTGCACAAATAACGAGGCAGGCTGGCTTACCATATCCTTTAGGTAATATAAGGCGGAATCCAGATCGTCGATTATTGTACCGGCCTCCTCGCAGAACTGATCAATTTCTTCGTGCGCCAAGTGAACTAGTAGCTGCTGGTCAAGCTATTGATATATCTATTGGTTGTTATAGCTTCTATAAGTTGTTTTGCTTGCGTGAAGCTTGTTGGTGTGGGTGGTGTGGTAGCGGTCAGATTGTGTGCTTCCAATACCATTGCGTCGGCTCGTTCTTTGTGGAACTTCCACCTACCTTCCAAAATTCCTCGTTGAGTAGCATCCATTGGTGTGGTTGCGCACGCAGGGTTTTACGACGCAGGCGCTATCTCTCGCGTCTTCCTATAAAAGTGGTTGCGCAGTGGTGTACGATTATACGACGCTAATAAAATATAATGATGGTGGTGATAGCAACGCATTTCATTCGCGCGGGAAACTTTGATTGCTAGTATGGACTGCGAAGCGTATCCCAAGTGCGTCAACACTAAATTTAACTACGTCGTTTTAATCTGCTGAAGTACATTT
>QQSS02046992.1:0-18355 GCA_003687565.2 Craspedacusta sowerbii
TGACACCGCGAATGCCGTATATTTCAAGTTTACTTAATAGAATATCTTGATTGACGGTATCAAAAGCCTTAGTTAAGTCAAGAAATAACCCACAACCAAATTCACCAAGTTCTACTGTGTCCTGTAAATTGCTTAAGTAACAAGGACATGATCAGGCGAGTGCTTCTTCCGAAAACCGAATTGGAGTTCATAAATTAGTTCGAATCGTTCCGAAAACTCATATATGCGGCAATACATGGCCCTCGCTATAACTTTGCTAATATTCGATAATAGGGAATTAGGTCTGTAATTACTGCGATTTTCTGAAGGGCCAGATTTGTAGACTGGTGTAATTTTCGCTAATTTTAAGAGTTCCGGGAATGTGTCTTGTTTGAAAGATTCGTTTATTATAAATGAAATCGGTACAGAGAGCAGGGACGAAGCTATTTTAAGTAGACGACTAGGAATACTGAATGGACCAGAAGATTTGGTAATATTAAGTGAGTTTAGGATATTCATCAACTCGTTAGGTTCGGTAGATGTTAGAAACAGGCTGTGATTAGCAGGAGGCGGCATGTATTTTTTGAAATTAGATGTCGAAGCTGGTGTTTCAGCGCTTAGTTTTTTACCGACAGAGGAAAAGAAATCGTTGAAAGCAGTTGCTATATTTTTTGGATGACTAACCAGGCGTTCTTTGCGGTCACGAATTGTTGTGGTCTTGAACTTGCGCTTTTTAGAAAGGTTAATTACTGACCCTATGCCTTCCCAAATTGTCTTAAGATTAATCTGATTTTGGAGAAAGAAACTTTTTTAATAGAGAGTTTCGCTCTTTCTTATCATACAAAAGTGGAGTTTCGATGTTTCTGGTAGTTCGCATACGTTTTGATTTTGTTTTGCTGGTTAGTTTCTTTCATGTATCGTTTGAAATAATTATCTCTCACTTTCATAGCCAGTAGTATTTCGGTTGTAATCCAAGGTTTCTTTTGTAGACTTACCTTCCTTCGTTGACAAAATTTTGTATGGCGCCATTACATTTAAAATGTCTGCAACTTTATTTATCAGACAATTTGTTAAAGTGCTTTTGTTTGTTTCTTTGCTGAATATGGATTTCCAGTTCAGAGACGATATTTCTTCTAGAAAATCTCTTTCGTTGAAGTTTTTGTACGAGCGGCTGTATACTACTTGACGTTTTACCTTGGTCTTCCTCCTACAGTAGTTAGTGAAAATAGCAAATTGGGGAAAATGATCCGACATGGCGCATGTTAAATTCCCACTTATTGACTCGTACTTTACGTCGTTGGTAAATATGTTGTCTATGAGAGCTTGAGATCGCATTGTGACTGGCTAGGATGCAAAATTAAGGGACGGAAGTTATGCGACGATAATACATCATAGAAATCAGAGGTTTCCGTTGAGTTATATTTAAAAAGGTTTATATTGAAGTCGCCCATCATTAATCGCCTCAAGGATCTTAAGTAAGCATTCTTCAACGAAGTTTGATGCGTGGAAGCTGGGATGCTTGTAAACTGAGCCGCATATTAGGTCTTTCCTTCCAGTTTATGCTATTTCTACAAATGTGGTTTCAAAGACGTGTTGAGAGGCTCAAACAACATCCGACGACTGGCCTCATTTGCTGTCACCGGCGATCGTTGTATTTCGTCAAGACTGTCCACAATAATTTCTGTCCAACTAAGAGCAAATTTTCGCCCAATGCTTGTGGATGAAGTCACACTGATTCTTCGTCACACAGGAAACGTTTTCTACCCCACCCTAGGCTTCAAACCCCGGTCAGCGAGGAAATTTCTGCCCTATGTCGTGCAGTTTGCTTAACGTTTATCTGTGCAGGTTTCATGATCTTCTTTGTTCATGGACGAGATGTGCGAATTCCAATATATTTAGAACAATCAGAAGTCAGCTTCGGCAATGCAAAAATAATCAAAACTTTTACCCTGACAGCATGGAAACCCGCATGCGTCATAGCCATCAATAGGACAACAAAGCTCGAGGGAAAAATACTCGTGCAGGCGAAGTAGAGTGGATCACGAAACGTTCTTGGGGAAAAGAAAAAAAGAAATAACAACATACGAAATTTGGACCTTCCCTAGTAATGAACATTAACTTAACAACGCAAAGATCCACGTGTCGGCCCCCACTTGGCGTCCTTGTAACGTAAAGTTGTTTCAAACCAACCATCCTAAACCTGAATTGGGTCGTAAAGTCGAAAGCAACAGTCATATCACTGGAATCGTCACATCAAGATGCATGCTGGCGAGGGCCAGGCGTTGCCACTTGATGCGGCTGGGACGACTGGTTCCAATTAGGACATTTTGTAGACTCGACGAGGCCTCTACGACGAAGGAGTGGTTCTGTGCAGATTTTGCCAGAACGATCTCTCAAGGCGAGGCATGTGGTGCAGGCCTGCTGCGGAGGCTAAAGCTTAAACCATGTGCCGTGGGCTTGGGAACTTGTCACTTGACATTTGTTTAAGGAATATATTATGTTATTATGCATTATGTGAAAATGTTAATCCTTCTTCTTTATTATATGTGTTTTTTTGGTAATGAGTTCCAGCAAGCTATTCCCGCATGATGTACGTCTTGTAAACGCATCATTGTTATCAGCAAAGCTCGGCTTACTTGTGATTTCCTTAATCCAGGCTTCTGGTAGCATTGCGTTTTAAGCCACAGGAGTGAGTGATTCTAGATTTCTGCCTGACTATGACCCTTTTGGCTCTGACCCTTATTCTAGTGACTAGCTAAACATTGGACTTCGTATTGTTGCTTCAAACTTTGCACATTTCTTCAAAGTCATAGCTCATCTGGTTGTGGGTGCTATTCTTTTCTTACTTTATACAGTTCTCATTAGCAGAAGTCAGGATCCAATTTTTAGATCTTTTCCTACGTTGTTTTCTTAGCCAGCAATTTGCACCTCCCCTATGTATTGATTGTCCTTAAATACTCTAAAAAAGCATTTGCTATCTTTTTTTCTATTTTTTAATGCAATTTATGTACTTGCAGAACTATAAGATATGGGGCTGAATTTCAAGGGCAACTAGTACGTAATGCTTCATTAGAAATCAACGGCTTTGAATAAAACGGTCTCTATCGGGATGTTCTCTATGGCTGAAGCTGTTAAAGAGGCTGTTGGTAGCAATTTCTGTGTATCTGGTACATCAAGGTAATGTCACCATTGTGACTTATCTGCTCTTGCTGTGCTGTATATATCTAGTTTTTTATTGTAATGGTCTTAATAACTAGAATGTTAGTGTTGATCTTTACCCATTAATACAAGCAAAGCAAAGATGAGCACCTTCTACAAAAAGCTGTGTGTTATAGTTTCTTAATAGCTTTTTTTGCATGCTACTCATTTTTGTTGGCTTGCATTTCTCCTTGTCAGCAATTTTTATGTATCTCGATATGCATAGGTGATGTCATCACACCATCCTATAGATGATGGTCAATTTGGCAACAGTATTCCTACTTCTTCAACATGTTATTTATGTTGAGACTTCCTTTGGAGATCAGAGTAACGAATTTCAAGACTGTGTTAACTTCTGTGCTAATTGGAAATGTAAGAAGTTTAACTCAACTTTGCCATGGTACCTGACCATGCTTTTTTGGACTTGTGAGGATGATTGTCGGTATAAATGTATGATGGACCACACTACCGACAGACTATCAAAAGGGTTACATGTTTTGCAATATCATGGAAAGGTTTGTCAAAGTTGTGTAGTTCAGATTGTGACAGGCAATATTTATCCTTAATGTTGCTTATTCAACTTAATGTTCATGTGCAAATTTCTAGTCACATTAGCAACTGCATCCTTGGTTATGCATGATTAAGCTAGCAGATTTAAATTAGCAGCTTTTCCTCAGTTTTTATATTGCACATTGTGTTTGATAGGGTGGGAGTATTGAAAGCCTATCTGCTTCTCAAATGAAGTCTGGCTCATTACACATATATCCTGATTTTGCAATCAGCAATTGAATTTTTGTGCAGATTCAGTCATGTGGTGATGTAGTATAGTGAAGTGTGTTTGTTCATGTATGCCTTGCATTTTTGTACTTCTATCACGTCTTTTTTATTACTCTAGTGGCCATTTAAAAGGGTTCTTGGAGTTCAAGAGCCTGCTTCAGCAGTATTTTCTGGTCTCAATGCTGCTGTGCATGTGGCGGGTTGGTTTCGGTACAAAGAATGTGTATCATCTAAATATGAATTCTTCCCACTTACTCAAGGCTTGTATATAGTGAGTTCGTTGATATAAAATGTCATATTACTAATTTGGGTTAGCGTGGAAAGCCCATTTAACTGGCCTTTGTATGATGTGCCATTTGACGTGTATTATGAAGTAGCATGGCACATGGAAGGGCGTTCACATAGCTAGCATGCTTTTCCTTCAATTGTTTAGTTGTGCATGAAAGTGTTCTTTATTTTGTAGGTGAATGTTCTCGGTTGGCTCAGTTCTTTTGTTTTTCATGTGCGTGACAAGGTTTGGACTGAGGTGAGTCATGATATCTACTTCTATGTGCTTATGAGTCCAAAAAGTTTTTGGAATCATTCTACTGAAAGATACATCATATTTAGCTTGTATATTCTGTCCTGGTAATGCAGAGCGCCTGTGGCAGTCTGAGCAGGTGCTGTAATATTGAAAAATTGCAGAGTTGTTTGAACGATGCAGAATAGGTTTGCTTCCTTTGGAAGGTGACATACGTATCATATATAAGGCATGCCACGCAACCATTTGGAAAGCTTTTGCGTCCTGAGAATTTCGGTTTTGTATCTGGTGCAATGGACTTGGAGACTCGAGAGCTTCCAGTGAAACCGATCTATTGTTCTGTCTATTGTATTGCAGATACTTTCTTGGCACAGATGTTATGATAAGTTAGTGGAATGAAAGTAGTGTATTCTAAGGCTGTAAATGGCCTTCATTATCAGGCTTAGGTTTTTCTTTGGTGCATGGAAAAATTGTCTTTCATTTTAGTTCAATTTAGATTGTATTTTTGTCAAACTATCTTGAGATCTTCTATGTATGAGAGAGATTAGCACCTTCAACTTTTGAATGACATAGATTTTGCATGACTCAGCTGCGGCGAAGAATTATGCAAAATCTTGGTTATTTCAGTGACCGTATTTAATGGGGTGAAGAATTATGCAAAATCCTTGGTTATTTCAGTTCCAAAAACTTTTTTTCTGAGTAATTATGGGCTGTGCATAGACCTACCGTTGAGGCTAAAATCATGCAGTTGATTGGTGAAGATTATTAGCAACGTTTGCGTCATTTTACTAGGTGTGGCGTACTAATACTGATGAAATTTAGCAGCAATTCAACAAGTTGCTTGCTCTTTTGCTACTGTAAAAATGTTTCAGCCCTCTTACAATGTCAGTTGCATCTCGCATTTTGTTGAAAAAGCAGATCTCCGCATTCCAAAATTGTAAGTTAACTTTGACCAGCCGAATCGCGATTTCCGGAAAAATTGCGTGGATCCTCAAAAACGCTTACAGTTTTTTCAAAGGTATCACCGAGGAGGCTCAAGAATACTCTGAATGGCAGATGCCCTTTTATTTTGGGAAGCATTTTCTTCTTGCTTTGAGGCCGGGTTATTTAGCCTGTGTGAGCCTTCATCATTGAGCGTGTGGGTCTAGAGGCGGTAGATGAAAGGCCAGTTGATTACTGTGAGATCACCCCTCCCAGTGCGACTTGTGGTCTTTTTGGTCGTTCTTCTACTTCCTAGTCAAAGATCCAATCTGTATCTATTTAGTTGTGTCCTTTTCTGCTTTGCTTCCATCAATAGCTTAGGTGCTAATGATGCGTTTGTAATGAAGGATATTGGCTTTCAAGCCTTTTGACACGTGCACGCGCGATTTACGAGGGCCACGCTTGATTATCTTAAACTACTATGAGGGGATCCAAATTATCAGTTAGGAATCCGTTCCTTTTAATTTCCACGTCGCGTGTTTGCAAGTATTATATTATATATATAATAACGCTCACTGTTTTCTTAGGTATGCTTGATTTTCTCGTACCCCTGAGCGTCCTTTCGTCATGTCTTTTGTGCTTAGCTTTATACTTCATTATTTTAAATTGTAGAGACTTGACTACACTGGTGCCAATTTGATAATGGCAACATCTTTGATTCTGTGTTTGGCCAGGTATGTACGTTAGGCCAGGGATGTGTGTTAGGCCAGGGGCGTGCGTCAGGCCAGTGACGTTCGTTAGGTGTTTCGTTGGGCCAAAGATGCGTGTCTGGCCAGGGATAGGCGTAGCACTCTTAGAAATCTTTTGAACTGCGAATGCTTTGAAATCAATCTAAATATGAAGGGGAGGGAAAAGCCACAGATTAATTTGTCATCTGCCTTCGCTCAACAACTTCCTCATGTTGATGTGAAACTTCTAATAAAACTTAAAATATTTGTTCCTCGTTTGTTAGGTAATCGTCGTGCAACGATGCACTCACCGGTCTCGATGCGCATACTGCATTTCCGTAATGTGATGTTTCTGCTCTCTTTAGGATATGTGGGAAAGTTTGGCACACAAGGTTCGATTTGAAACTGTTATGTGCTAGCTTGATTCATCATTTGTGATTGTCCTTGTGAGCCCTTGCGGATTTCTCGTGGATTTAAAGATTAATTAAGATGTGTTGAGCGTGTGTGGATTTCGTTATTGCGAAAGATTATTTTGCATTGCCGCAGTATTCCTTGATGTTAATATAAAAGAGTTGGAATCTGATGAACTTTATAGGGTTCCAAAAGTGTATTAAATGCATATTCTTTCGCAGATCGAAGTGAAAGGGTTTGTTTTTTTTACATGATTTGGGATGTTTTTGATGACTGTATATGAAATGGCTTTAGCTGTATATGAAAACTGTATATTTTCGTTGTTTATGAAATGGCTTAAGTGTCTATGTATACTGTATATGTGAACTGTATATGAAATGGCTTTAATTGGTGTGGCTTTCGGAACTTTCCGATAATTTCAAATCTTCTCAAGTTTTTTTAATGTTGTGCTTTCTTGATCGCTTAGCACACTGCTTTGCACCATTGCCGTATTGTCGCTGTTCGCTCATCACTTCTACTCGATGAACTTCGTTCGCATGGATTATGGGTATAATACGAAGTTCATGGCGAGCGCAGGTTAGTAATGCAGCGCTTTATTTTATATTGTGGTGTGGTGATATTGAGATGTGCATTTCTTCGAATTGGCCGTTGAATTTTAATTTCGTTTGTTTAAAAGTTACCATGTTTGCATCGGTCTCACATAGGACTGCTATGGTTTTAAATACCGACTTTGTTTGAGACCTGCTACCCTTAGCTGATGAGTTGAATACTTTCTTGTAACTTCAGAAGCATTTGATGAACTATGCTAAGAGATCTCTCGTTACCAATTAAAAAGAAACAGTTGATGAACACGAGGCCTAATGCTTAGACTTGTTGGGACTTTGGCTAGATTGGCTATATAAAAAAGGCTGTTAATAACGTGTTCTTCCTTTTTACTTGCTACTTCCAAATAGTTTGATCAGCGCTCATAGTTGAGCTGCACTAATTGATACGTGCAGATTGACATTGATTTGGGAACTCAGTTAATGATATTCTTCCCCGTTCGAAGTCAAAAAAGAAATTTTCGAAATTTGTCGATGTTAAGTAGATTGGCGCTCTGCGCTTAGAACCCGTGGGTAAATTTTTTTTCTTAGGCGAGTTGAGTTTCTTTTAGTTCCAAGTTATGTGATCTTGAGAAAATCAGTGAGATGATTCATTGGTATGTTGAAATTTAAATAGTAGTTCGGCGCTTTCGGTGTCCGATTTCGGATTTTTATTAAGTTGTGCTTCAGATATCACATATCCTTTTACGGATTACCCCCTTGGTGTCGGGCCGTGATGAAAAGAGTCTGCTGCCGTGATGATGCTTTTAGTATAAATTATGTCTAACTCAGGGTGATTTTATTAAGGGGAGCGCGCATGACGTCATTTTGTTGAAGCCGCAACCGTTCTGTGGCAGCCATCTTGGTTGACCCAAAACATGTCTAAGTAGGAACTGCGAAACTGCGTGCGTTTCTGTGTTGCGATACTTGATATTCGAGTCACGATGCCGTCTTGATGGGGTTGTGCGTGTGCGAACAACATGAGCGTGATAGAAAGCTCGACGTAGCGTTCCACAGGCTAGTTTGCTCTCATGTTTCCTGTTTAACCAAATCGAAAGGAAGACCAGCGGGTAGTCCAATCGTTATATCTGCTTTGTTGAGTTGTTGTGCTAGCAAATAGATAGCTATAAAAGGCACATGTAGAACGTCATAAAACAATGCAAATAATGAGGGATGATTTTTTCTCTAAGCTTGCTGCTCTATCATCACTCTTTTAAAGTATCTTTTTTCCATCTAGGTTTCAGAAAATGGTGCCTCTCCGACATCTGTGTTGCGCCCCCAGGATAGCTATGTCCCGTCCAAATAGGCTATGCTCTGCTTTTGCTATGCTATGTTATGCTCAACATTTTGTAGAAAAACATCTGCACAGAACCTCCATTTCTTATGACGGACTTCCTTTTTCCAGGCTTATAAAACCTTATATTCTCCAAAGTTGAGATCACACTTACTCTGCATTGATATTTGTCTACAGCTTATACTTTGGTAAGGAAAGCTGTTGTTACCTGCCTTTCTCGCACATCTACACTCTCTAAATAATGTGTGGTGGAAAGTAAACCTGGGTTTACTTGAATTTTTAGGAAGACCTTAAGCGTATATTTTGTCCCTGAGAGAGGCTAGAAATTTTTCTAAGTTGATTGGTAGTTACCGAAAGCTTGGTTTCATGGTCTTCTTGTTGTGTATCATCAGTTAAACTGCACTCTACTCAGGGCTATCACAGAGGTATCATTTTAAGTTCTTCGTAACATATGAACTCAGTCAGGCTCATATTAGGATGTTTATGGCGAGATAGAAGTATGTTTGGATGTAATAACAATCAACATGTAAGCAGTTTTGTAGTGGCTTCAAAAACCTTCTGACGCATAATGAAATACAGGAGGTCAGGCGTGGTAATTTCTGCCATTGGAATGTGTTCCTGTGCTTCATATTTTCAGTGCTAATGCTTTTGTATAAAACGTGCAGGACATCGTGTCGGTGAAGGTCATAAATGTATCTGTCCAAACGTTGAAGACTATTTCAATAACTGTGGCCACTCAGATCCTCTTTTGAGCTTACCGTTATTTGAGTTTTCACACCAAATTGTTTCTTATATTGCAGGCTATGTTGTGCGCAAGTTAAAGGAGGTCATGTGTTGTGGAATGTTCATCATTGTGTTCACTGATGCGGACTCAATAAGCCTGTGCACTCCTTCATCATGAAGAAAAGGAGAGGTGCTCTTCTGATGCCTTCCTTCAATGTTTTAAGCATTTTTTTTTAATTGTGGAAAGACATTTTAAATCATTAATTTCCTTGCACATAGACCTAGACTTACTGCAGATTTCAAAAACGGAGTTTCACAAGTTTGTTCAAGCTACGCTCGGGTCCCTTGTTGCAAGGGATGCTTTTCACTTCCATGCAGTCACATGCGTTTGATCATGATGGGAATTTGACGATTGTGAAGTATTTGCAAGCGAGGGTACAATTTTTTTGCAGGCAAGAAGTACGCCTCGGCTCTCAATCAAGGTTTAAAATGTACAAGCAGACGACCAACAGCTGATATAATTTTCTGGACTGTAGCTTCGTTGTAGATTTCCTTCATGTAAATATGGATATAAATTTTGCTTATGAAGGGAGTTGAATATGCTTCATAATCCAACAGATGGCAGTGGTAAATATGATACTCCATAACTCCTACTTAATTTATGCTTTCTGTTTTTCTTAAGTTGTTCTGATCCTGTATCACTTTTGATGTGGTTTGACTGCTGATGTACCGCATTAAAATACAGAAAGTCTCATTCTATTTCTAATACGTGCTTCTATCTTTTTCCATGGACTTATTCATGCGAGTTGTTCTTGAACAACTGTCCGCCTTCGTTTGATGCGCGTCGTTGAGATCGCAATTTTTTGGGTCAGCCAGCATGGCGGCATGCGCCGCTAGGTGGCTTCACGCTGTGCGTTGGGAAACAAAAGGAGTGCGCACTTCATCTAATTAAACTTCCTTGGTCTAGCTGCCCTCTGGTCGGCATCATGACATGCTCCGCTCATGCTGATGATGGGTCGTGAATGAACAGGAAAAAGTTTCCATTGATTTTTCTCTTTGTTTAGTTGTTATTATGTTTTTTTTTAAACCTTGGCACTGCGGACTTTCTCGTTTCGACAGTGCTCCGTCCATGTGTTGTATACGAGTGTTCTGTTCTTTTGGAGATTATCGATTAAATTCATTTTCTTTAGGCGTAGCTAATGTGGTGCTCTGGCTTGTTTGGTGTGCAATGGTGAGTATATATTTTGCTAACACGTGCACTCTGTATGGCAACTGTTGCAGTTCTGTATGACCTATGTAGCGCGGTAGTGAGCACGATTTTCCTAGTTAGCGGATGCTGTGCGAAGGCTCGTAGTGGTGGATGCTTCACGTTTTAGCTTCAAAATGCAATTGTTTTCTTGTTTGCACTACTCTATCTATGTGCGTTGGATGCGGGCTTAATCGGGAATTCAGATATTCATGACATATCACCGTATGCTTGGCTTTCAACCTCGGAACCAACGGCCTTATGTATGGAAATGTGCTGCTGCTGCTGCTGCCGCTGCTGGCAGAATTTGAGTTCTTGAATGAAAATCGCTGATTTACATGCGTATATGCTTGCCGTATGATCAGCTTAAATTCGTCTTCTTCTTGAATGCGTCTAGCATCGGAAGCAACGTCCTTATGTATGGAAATGTGCTACAGCGCTTACCCTTGGTCTCACTCTGGCAGGATTGGAGGTGAGGGGACAGTCTTGTAATTTGGAAAGCGCTTGCGATTCTTATCTGTGATGCTGCGCTTAAAGTTCGGGTTGAGTTTGTAAGTGGGATTCAAGGAGGAAAGCTTATAAACCTTAAAGTTGGCGATTCGTCTTTTCCTGCCGATTGCATCGACTGGGTCGACGTATCTATGTTTCCTGCTCTTAGAGCATAAAGCTGTTGTTTTCAAAGCATCTTATCTGAGTGAAGGAGGATATGGAGGAGCTGGGCTAGGGAAGGAGAGGGCTTACATTCGGTGCATCATTAAATAAGCAAATGGATTGCCCTGTATGCACAGCTGAAAACCCATTTCACAAAACTTTTAGTTCCTGTTTCTTGCCTTAAGAATTATAACAGTTTTGCAATAATCGAAATTAGTTTTATTATAAAATTTCTAGTAGAAATTTCTAGCTGAAACTTCTGGTAGAAATTTCTAGTAGAATTTAGTTTTCTAGTAATTTAGGTCGTTATGGATTTATGTTGCTTTTGTTATCATATCTTGTTGTAGCTGGGGGATTTTCCGCCTATTTGGTGGACTTTCGATGCCCACTCGTTGTGGCACCTAGGCACAGTACCTTTAACATACCTGTGGTACAGGTAAGCTTGCTTATGTACAGATCTTCTGCTCGTTTGCCTCATCTCTGCTTTGATACGCTGTATGTGGAGGTATAATAGCGCGTTTGATTGCCACTTCCATCGTTTGCTGGGAATATTTCCACACGCGATATGAGTTAAAAATTTGACCTTAAATTAATTGTGTCAGATTATGTAGCGCTTAACGAAGTGAGTATGAATTGGTCTAATTTTCTTGTTCAGTATTAAGGCTAAGCTCGTTTGGGTATCCTATTCAATGCAGAAACCAGTGATTTCATGTCCCTTTTTTGCTATGTTTCTAGGTTCCTCATCGACGACGCTTTGTGGGAAATTCGACTGCAAGCCAAGACTCTGTAGCTCTGATTTGATCGATTTTGAAGTAGTTTTGTATACAGTTCGGTTTCTATGGTTTCTAAGCCGCTGTTTTGCCTGGTTTTGGTCAATTTCCTTTTTGATTTGATTAAATTTCAGTTAATCTTTTTTTTTTTTAAGTTTTGTATTCCTGTCTCATGTCGATGATGCTTATTTTCAGCGTGTCGATATCGTTCTAGTTTATTCTCGTTTGGAGCATATTTGTTACCATGTATTATATGCCCACTTTTTATTTGTGCCTGGCTTAAGAATGAGTGTATTCTGATGAAACGTGGCATCTCTGTATATATTTTTGGTAGCCAACTCTAATTTTAAGGAATGAACGTTCACCTTTTGGAACGGATTATATTAGACGGGCAATCGTGAAGCTTGCGAAGTGAAAATTGTGGCAAGTGTGTCGAGTCTTGCGTAGTGTGTTTCATTGCACGTGTCCGATGAATGTGGTGGTTGAGAGTCTTTGTTGGCAATACTCCTTATTGTGCAGCGGATGTTTAGTTTATGGTGTTTGTGTTTCTCCTCGTAAGCAAAGCCAACAAATAAAACATTCTTGCAATACTCGCTCGTTGGTTGTTACTGTCGGTCTAACAAAATGCTTGATAGTTACACATCTTCTTTCGCGTGACGTAGCATGAGATGAAGTTTAGTAAACTAGGGCGCCCGCTCGTGATGAGAGTCGTCGACTGAAGCTTATCGTCCACAGCATGATGGAGCGCAGGAGGGCATGCAAGCCATCATAGGTGGTGGCGGTGGTGGTGCTGGAACGTACATCATTTGCATCGGCTGAGCTTGTGGCATACAGCAGTTGGTTCCGGCGCATTGACTGGGGCATGTGGAAGCCATTGGCATTGGTGCTGGGGCGGCTTGTTGTTGACTAACGATGGCCATCCAGTGTAGGCAAATTGGAGCGCATGGTGGAGCGGGAGGTGCTGGCATTCCGGGGGGTCCCATTGGTCCTTGGGGGCCCATAGGACCTGGCGAGCCTGAAAATCCCATTGGTCCGATTGGCCCCATGGGTCCCGATGGTCCCATCGGACCCATAGGTCCCATCGACCCTGGTGATCCCGGAGGTCCGGGCACTGGGATAGCTCCACCACCACCGTAGCCTCCATAGCCGCAGCCTACTGCTCCAGCGCTACAGGGAGCTACAGCCATCTGAGGTGGAGCACAAGGAGGAGCAGCACATGGTGCTGGGGCCGGGATGTAGTACATGGGAGGTGGGGGAGGTGGTGGGGCGGCGCAGCAAGATTGGTAGCAAGTAGGAGCACAGGAAGAGGAACATCCTCCTCCGCACATCTGCCTCTTCTCACCTGAAAAGAAAAGGAGGGAAAGCAGATCATCATTTTGCGAACATTTACGGTCGAGCCTAGACGCTTCTCTTCCAAGCGGTTGATTCTTATACGGATCTTAGAAAGTATTTGATTGTTTACGACCGTTGAAGGTAGGTGCGCATGCACATAATCAATTTACATTTGGCTCTGTTGCAAGCTTTCGTATGATTATGGATTGTTAGGGATAGGTCTTCTTATTAGCGAGTTCCAATTGTTGTGCTCCTAAATTGTATTTCATAACTAAGACAAACTCCGTTACCAAATAAAGTTAAAGTAGGTAGAAATTAAAGGTTTATGTAGTGCGTATGTGGCGCGTTGGTTTTTACTGAAGCTGATTTAGTTTTGGCCTCCAGGACAACCATGCATTTTAGATGCGTCTTTCCTATGAAGTTAAATAAACAAGAAAGTTATCGCGAACTCGTCTGCAATGTTATTAAGCCTGCGTTGTAACTGCAGCCCCTGATAATTTATTTGATAACTTGGCATGGCCCTATAAAAGCTTGTTATAAGTCACCAGCGACTGAGTCACATAGACGTATCCCTTAATCAAGATGTGCCAAAACCATTTGTAGGGCTACGGGTGCTTATAAGTTCGTTCAGTCGTTAGTTTGCTTGCCGTATACTGGATACTTGAGGGACACTGCTGCACGCAAGTAAAGCGCGGAAAGTATTCGTAAGTTATTATTACAAATGCGCCTGTTGAAAAGACGGCACTCCCCTTGTTAGTGAAGTGTGCGTGGGAATGTCAGGCGATCTGTTCGTTAGCGAGAGTAGGTCACCCTTGCTTTGAACGTTGGCTTTTAGAATTCTCGTAAAGCAGTGTGCAGCCGGTCTGACTTGTCGCGTCGCTTGTGAATTGTACGGTCAATACGCTAAGTGCACACTTCCGGAAGTCTCATATTTTACAAATCCGTACAAATAACTTGCGTATTCTACTATCGTTTCTCCAAGAAAACGTTTAAATAGAAATCAAAGATAACATGTACACTTTGAGGTCATTTAGTTGTCAACAAATTGTCCTTTGTCGACTCCCTTCGCATATGCGCTAAGCATATCTTCAGTCCGTCTCTGTGTCATCGCGCACGTCATCGTTGTCGTACGTCATCTTTTGTCCGTCGTCGCTGTAGGCTGTCGGTGTAGTCTTGTGAGTGCTTACATGCTCGATTGATGTGTTAGCCCATGCAGCAAGCTGGTGCGCATGATGGTTGGCAGCCCATAGGAGGGTAGGCGGGCATGGGTGGCATAGCGGCCATGGCAGACATGGCCGACATGGGCTGACAGCATGCAGGGGCACAAGATGGCATGCACGCTGGCATGGATGGAGGGGGCTGCATGTAGTACATGGCTTGTGGGGAGGGCATGCAGCAGGCTGGGGCGCATGATGGACGGCATCCCATCATGGATGGTGCGGGTGGCGGATAGCAACAGCTAGTGGCTTGGCATTGACCAGGGCACTGCATTGGTCCTAGGGCCGGTGCTGGACGCTGACTTATAATCGTCCACCAGTGGATGCACATGGGTGGGCAAGGGGGAGGTGGTGGGGCAGGCATGCCGGGTGGACCGATCGGTCCCATGGGTCCCATCGGTCCCGGAGAACCGGCGTATCCCATGGGTCCCATTGGACCCATCGGACCCATTGGACCCATCGGACCCATTTGGCCCATAGATCCCAAAGGGCCTGGAGGTCCGGGCATAAGCATTGGACCGTAGCCGCCATAACCCCCAGCTCCTCCGTATCCAGCTCCATAACCACATCCAGCAGTCGCTGCGGCTAGTCCACTGCAGTCATATCCAAACGGGAGGGCAGGAATGGCGCTAGCTGCGCAGCATGCTGGAGAGCAGGACGGGGCGCATGAAGGCGCGCAAGTGGCTCCACAGAAATATCGCTTCTTACCGGCTGCCTCTTGCTTCTCTGATGATCTCCTCTCTATAAGATAAGAAAGTATATCAGATAGGCGATGGCTAAGATAAACCATGGACTAGCCACAGTTGACAAATGCAAGAACCATCGCTTAGATGACGTTAATTGACAATCAATAGCAAATTACACCATCTGTTTTGGACCTCAGCAAGGAGGAGGCCTTCAGTCTTCCCTCTGCTATGCGCAGGCAGCTCCCGTGTGATCGCACCGGGAAAGGCTCTATTCTACGTAATCAAAAGATAGCATGCTGTAAAGCTACCATTCACTCCTCAACCTATACTGGCCTCGTGATTTGTCCCAATCTCGCGACATGCGTTGAAGCTCAATATGCCGACCGCGTGCTGAGCAGTCTTTGTTCATTCTACTTAAGTACCAAACTTTTAAATTGAACGGAACATTTTTATTGCATGAGAAGCATCCCTTTCCCTCGAGCTTGTCCAGGGTTAGGGCTTAGGTTAGGGTCTAGGGGTTTTGTTACAGTTAGACGTACAAAAAGAGATAAGCATGCTGCCAAAATGTTATCTCCAGCGGCAACAAAATGCCGAACGGTCGCCATTATGTACGTCTTACTTTCCGAGGGAAGACGTCATGTCAGGCCAATCGCATTGTACCCATTACTGAGGACTAAACGGTAGATTTATACCCGCCCAGCGGTGACGGCTGAACATTATGCGAACACTGCTTACCATCCTCCTTTATGTCCTTAACCTGCTTTATGATGCGACCATGGTACAGGTAGGCTTCTTGTACTGAAACAGACGCAGAGATAAGGAATTCTACTCTCGTTCGTGCGCCTGGCGAGACAAGCTTTTACGTTTGCATGAAATTTTTCTGCGTCATTACCTGGATACACAAGTGCTTGATAATAGGTCTTTTCTATGTCGTGTGTAACAAACATTTTCCTTTTTAGGTTTTCCTTTAAAGCCTTATTGAGGGGGATTTGTTTTTCTTGTCTCTTGTTGTTTCTGTTGTCGTTGTTGTTGATTTGCTTATGTTTACGCCTTTGAACGATGACCTACGAAGCTCAATGAAGGTTGCTAGTTCCGATTCGTATGACCTGCGTAGTAAGCCGATGAAAACCGGCAACTGGTGTAAGCGTGGTCTCTCCTCGGGAAAAAACATAACTCGGGACCATACTGTGGATGATAGATCGACCTTCAACGCCCTTCAGCGTAATGAGATTTATTAGACATGCAGAATTGTCTGTTCGAACTCACCTTTTCTTGCGTAGGCAGAGAGTGCGCAAAGGACTACAAGTCCTACAATTAACGTCTTACACATGTTGACCTAAAAGCCAGTCACAACCTGATTAATCAACCGCACCAATGTCAAGAGGTACTGCCTTGGTCTTACAGAACCAGCCCGCTCCTCAGTAACTAGAAACTACATATACATATTAAATTTACTGATGTTGTTTTTTCGTCGTATCCGCAGTTCTTCTTTAAGCGAATTAGGTGAACGTCATGCCTCGACTAATATCTAATCGTTCGCACTTGCAGAGCAAGTGCCTTACAAAAACTTGCAAAGAACTTTTGAAATCGAATACAAAATCAAATGCTAATACTTAAACTGCGCTTATTACTTGCTATTGTAACTGGCAAGTTGTTGTGAGCTTGCTATCAATACCATCGTGATATATGACTTGATATATAACTTGATATATGACTTGACATATAACTTGATAGAGAAAGTATGCTCCAGCATCTATTGAGTCATTTTCTCTGTTGTTCCGATGTTCGTCTTTCCTTTGCTAATCGTGAAGTGTTGTTTGGGTATCACTGCTTTCTTCGCAGCGCGTTAAAGAGGCAACATGTTTAATATACCTTTTTTTTTAAATATATGTCTTACGTAGCCATGAAGAACCGACTTTAGATTTAAGGTTTCTCTTTTACAAGAATCAGGATGAAAAAGACCGTTTAGTTTTTTAGAAAAAGGTTCGAGGTACATGCTCATACTATCTAACAAAAATACCCTTACCTGATGACCCTCGGTGTAACCGTGTTCTTTCCTCCAGGCGGTATCTAGCGAGTTTCTTCTCGAGGCAGTAGGTTGATCTCAACCATCAATTATGCAGGAGATGATCTTCTCTAAGCTCACACCTTAGACGCAACAATTAGGCAAGCGTGAGCCGGTGCTCGCTCACACTCACCATCGGCACGATCACGGTCTAATACACTCGCCTTTATGGGTGTTTACGAGGTGTAGGAACAGAAGCCCAGCACGATGCTTGAGGTAGCAGCTTGCCTGCACCAAGCACGGGTTCGGTACCGATGGTGAGCTAGCGATAGGCCAAGCAGCCAGACCCAGAGTAGTCGTATAAAAACCAGACAGTACGTAGAAGAAATTCCAATTCTGGCGGTCTGGCTTGATCAAGTTTGTGAGCACGCTTGAACGGGTGGACAAGCAGACCAGCCTAGAAGAATGTGGCATATACGCTGCGAGCTGATTCATTCGCATGATGCGTTTTGGATTTCAGCTAAACGTTGTAATCTCGTGCCTCAGTCATTAATGCCGACTTAAGAAGTTACCTAAATTATATTCTAAGAACTCGCAAAACCTCTCGCTTAGATGGTCTCAATCCGATCGAAGAGGTACCCTTAAGTGTGACTTTTCATTCTCTTCCCCGATTTTTGATTGCACTCGAAGAGTGGTCAAGAAATTTTCAACATCGCAACTACATACCAAAACCAACCGACATCGTCGAAAGATGATCTAGAGCAAGCTCTGATAATCATTTTTGCGCGTTCTATAACTCATGTGTGCAAATAATTATCATGAAGCAATTGCTTTGAGAGCTGATTATCGTTATGATATCACTTAGTGTTTCTGACAGCTTTAGTAGACTACAAACCAGACTACCAATGCTAGTATCCAAGAGTTTTTCGACAAACTTGGGACCTGCATGAACCTGCGAACTTCTACCGGGTGAACCTGTTTGATCCTGACAGACATTCTGAATCCAGCAAAAAGCTCGTGAAAAATTGCACGATCATCACATTCCGCGCCACCTTACTTGTTCCACTTTTAATTGCACGCTCCAGATTTTCAAGACTTGCATCTTGCGGAGGTTTGTTGCCTTTGTCAGACAAAACAAATACTATAATGCACTAGTTGCAAGTGCCGAATACCTTGTTGATGTTTTGCTCCAGTACGTTTTTACAACGCAAGTATATGATATATACCGGATTTGCAGTACATGATATGATATGTATGAAATGTATGGTGTGTATGATGTATATGATATGATATATATATATATATATATATATATA
>QQSS02047103.1:0-18352 GCA_003687565.2 Craspedacusta sowerbii
ACATACATACATACATACATACATACATACATACATACATACATACATACATACATACATACATACTTACATACATATCTAAGAACGTTCATTATTACCTAGGTCACAGGAAAAAGTTAACCTACATTTAAAATGAGCGTCTTCAGTGTCATATACCGCGAACATCGCAGCTGTATAGCGCTGCACAGCTGCAAGTTAGAAAAAATTACGAATCATGAAGCTGATAAATCCCAGTGACATCCCCACAGCTATCCCGATGTCATTGAGCATGAGATGCACGAGAATAATGCAAGTTTGATAGAGCTCCAGCATGCGCAGGTCCGAAATATTGCACCGAGACTGTCCTGCATTAAAGCAACGTCTTGAATGATCGAAGCAAAGGCTTGCCACATTGGCACTAAATACCTCAAAAATAAGTGAACAAGGCAAACGCGAAATGGCATCTAAGCGTTAGATTCTCAGCAATAATCGTTGCAACGAAATTTGGACTTCTGTTGCGTACCTGTTTCTCTTTATCCGACATTAGAGGAAAACACAGGTCACTCTTCATCTTCTCTTTAAACTCAGTACACTTGACAGGTGGAAGCAAAGATAAATCTATGAACATGGAATTAAAATGCATTAAAAGCGTCTATCTAGTAATAAGCGACTAACGTAGCAGGAGGTCATCATGCCAAACGAAAACATAAAGCAAAATGTACACATACCCGACTCCGATGTTGATTTTTCATCTTCTACCCTAAAAAATGTAAACAATACGCATAATCAAAGCAAACGACGGCATATGTTGTCAGTCCCTAAGTACTGATCAGGCTAAGTCTCAAGTTTTAGGCGAAAATTCGCACGTCGATTCTACTTTCCATTGGCTATTTTGACTTTGTCTGAAAGTAGATAACGACAATCTTTGTGATGTCTTCATCGAATGCCACATTTCGTGCAAAAGCTAAACGCAGAAAAAACAAACAAACACAAGCACGCGCAGACAGACACACACACACACACACAAACACACACACACACACATACACACATACACAAGGACGCACGCACAGACACACAGACACATACAAAGACGCACACCCACCTACACCCCTCACACACAAACACACACAAACACACACACACACACACACACACACACACACACACACACACACACATATATATATATATATATATATATATATATATATATATGCCAATATAAAGATGAACATTTATTTATACTTATTTTATTATTCGTTTATTTATTTATTTATTTGCATAAACCTAATACAACAGAGCAAAGAAATGTCGAGGCCAAGCAGAGTCCACGTACCCTCTTTCTTTTTTAATGGTCGATAATTTCGCGCCTCGAGGCGGGGATACAACTTGCTATGCAGAAACAAAAAACGGCTACTCAGCAGGAAGTGTAGCGGTTCAGCAACAAATGCAAGTATACTCAGTAAACGTTCTTGTACAAACTAAAGAAGCAGTATTTCTTGGCCAACAGTACGTTTAAGAGTGAAATGACACCAGCCAACCACACGCAGAATAATGAAGTGAAGACAAAGAGTCGCCTCAGTTAACTTGCCATTCGCTTCTTATTTTCTTTCTTTTTGTCTCTTTGAAGCTTAAGTTCTTCATATTCCTGACAGGCTGCAGACAGAAATCAAGAATTAGTAAATAACACGAAATAAAATATGTGCCGTGTGTAAAGGGGGCATTGTCAAAAGATCCAGCAAGGTGCTCATGAAAGCAACCGATCAGAGACCGGTTAAGATTTATCTACCTACGCGGCCTATTCCGCGGCTTGTACGTAGTTCGGGCAACCCAGAAGGCTTTCCCGAATATGATTATATAATTCAGGGAGCGAAAGGTATAGAGCTGATTCACATGTAAAACAAAGAGCATAGGAGCACAATCTAATCTAACCTGCAAGCTTTTTAATACCACTTCTTCTATATCTGACTAGCTCCTTGATTTTATGCTTCACCTCTTTCTCACCTAAAAAAATCCGCATACAACCAAGCAATTGCAACAATGAACAAATGCCTTCTCAAAAAGCCGACGCCTAAGATAGCAAATCAGATAACTAAAACAGTCCATAGTCCCATCAAAAAAGGCGTACTAACAAACACGATCTCCCTGAAAGCTTACTTCCAGACACTTACGAATCCTATTGTTGGTCAACTCGTCCCATTGCTGAGGCGAGACGAGCTGCGCGAATACACGGATCTTGTCCTTGAACTCCCTACAGCGAACGAAACACGAAAATGGCAGAACTTGATCAAAGGGTTCAAACAGCATCAGAACCGATGTCCAAATGACCCTCTACGACCATAGTATAGCTCGTCCTCAAACTATCGGTACTATAAGTAAATATACGAGCCTCCGCCAAACACGATCCAAAAGCTTGAAAAATTAAAGGAGGTGCATACCTATCTTCCCTGCCCAGCTTCCTCCGAGAAGCTACAAGGAAAACGCAGGATGCTTCCTTTATCGCTATGAATACCCGCTTCTTAAAAGGCATCGCAATGCCCATTATTGCCCGGCGGCGCAATAATCATTATTGTCCATTAATGTGAAATTATCATCAAACGTAAGCCTATCTTGAACTACATCTTTTCAGGTTTGAAATCAACTGATACACATAGTAAGTTGCGAGAAAAGCGGCAAGTGGCTCCGTGTTCTCATCGGTCAAGGTCTCAGCTAATTTAAGTAGGACATACCATACATAACGCAGTGAAAAGCTCAACACCCCACCAAATATAATTGAACTTGCGCACAGGCTAGTAACAGAGAACTTTTACTGCCAAATAAAAATAAACAGAATACAGGTCGCAATATCCACACAAAGCTCCTACCAAGACACAGCTGCTCTGAAAACAAACACCGATGACACTGAAAGGTACTAGGCTTACCTATAAGCTTGTGTTTACTTGTAATTAAGCCGTAATGTCTTCCTATGCTAAAATAAAATAAATAATTACATTGTGAGAATGCTTGCAACTCGCACTGGATCTCAGCCACGCAGAGCTAGCAATATTCTTTTATACGCACTACAAACAAAATAAAGCCTTTCGATGTTGGCAAAGCCAAAGTTTAATTAAATCAGTACAACATTTAAGGGGAAGAAACAGGGAAAAAATCTGCTAACACAAAACAAGTAACTACTTGAAAAGGTTGCGCACTGACGTTTGCACTTTTAGCAGTGCTCGCTTAGCAATACTCGCTGGATTTAACACTGCGAAGCCACTTCTCGCAGGACTAGCTCACATCTTCAGAGCATCCAGGTCGATTCTTTCTCATTTGAGAGATATTATATAAAGATATTATACATTACTGGCAGCAGATCAACAGCAACCTATCAGAGAAAGACGTTTACGGAAGGTCCAAATTAATGGAGATTACGTTGGACCTTTTTGACCTTTGAGAGATTACGCGACCTCTGACGAGCCCTGTCAGCAATATACTACAGGTGTCTACGTAAAACCACCTAACGCCGAGGAAGTATCGAGTTCTTTAAAGTACAGCTTTTCTCGATTCAGCTCTCAAAGCTGATGAAGTCATGCACATGGCCGCGTCTGTTAACGATGCCCTGTGGATCAAGAGCTCACGATTATAAGGAAACCAAAAGGACATCGATTATAGACCGGTGCGAATTCATCATCAATAACAATATTGCTGGAGCACAAAAGTGGCTGAATTATGAAGAAACCCATCAGCGATGCAAATGGTTTGCAGCAAGGGCTTTGCTCGAAGGAAGAATGGCAGAATACCGCCATCGCAAAACGGATGTTAACGCAATGGCTGCAACAAGCCATAGGAAACCTGCTCTTACACAGCTAGCGCTATGGAACACGCGGATTCAGCTTATACTAGCCAAATTGAGCGATTCAACAGCCCCCTTGTACACCGAGAAGGCATAAGGTTCAATCGATAACAATTAAGTAAATAGTAGCAAAGTCAACCGAACAACAACCAGAAAAATAATTCATATCAATACAACAAACCATTTCCAACGATATCTCTCCTTGAGAACACGCCAGTAAATATCTGCATGAGCAATTTTTAAGGCTGAATAAAAGAGTAAAAGCAAATATGCGTGAGTCTACTAGGTAACCACTCAAGAAGCTTATTTTTAGGCATGCTTGTATACATTGGGTCAACATGCATTCAACTATGCAAGCTCGCAGTGACTCACACAGATTCAAGTAACAAGGATCCACGAACGAAATCAATAAACGAGTAGAATAGGGAGCAGTATATCCAGTTTCGCCAAATTCCTCTTTTGCATGCCATCACCTTAGTCAACAACAATTGAAGTTGCGCAAAAAGACACCTTATATGTCTACGCTACATTTCAAAATATTTTTTATTATTTCGGATCTACGTTAACGCTCCTTGCTAGCCCCGCCAACGGGGTTTCCTTAAGTGAATGTATGTACCTATAAGTGCATAATATAGCTACGCGTGGCAGTAGTGTACCCACATAAGATAGATTATACGCACGAGCAAATGAATTGCATGAGTTCATTAAGCAAATATATTGTAAGCCCGTAAACTTTCTTGCATTGAAAGCCTCAAATCTTCAAGAATAAAAATGTAGGTGACTTAGCACAAACCTGTTTCCAACTCATCGTCGTCCCGATTACACGCTAGGTTTCGAAGATACGACTCTGCTTCGTTTTCGTACTCCTAAGCAGACGAATAAAATTTAACGACGGGAACATAGATATTCCATAACTACGACTTGCCTTCACTTCAGTACGAACTTCCTTGCACTCACACATCGCTTCACTGGCACTCACTTCCATCGCTTACGAACTGCACCACGGCGATGGGAACCCGTCTTACCAAAGGTTATTGGATCTTCATATAAGGTCAATAAGATCTATAAGATTTCAATACGCACATCACAAAGAACAACAATGCAAGAGAGACAAATGAAAGTCAAGTGCAAAAACGAAGAAAAGCTCACTCTCTCGAAATCATCTCTGTACGGCATATAGCCAAGCTCCTGTTGTTCCGAGACGGGTAAATCGATCGGCTCAGGAGGATTTGTCAAACTGGGGGACAGACGCCCTGAAGAGAGATGAATGCTGCGCTAACGAAAACGCAAGGAATGATAAACAAGAGCTAAGGAGAAACAGGAACGATCCAGTTGCCCAACGAGAAAATTCTAGTCGACGCACAGTATTACATCGCAAAAAATCAAAATCAGTCGAGCTGCAGCAGACACGATCTTCAAAATGAGCACTTTAGGAGCTCCCAAATTACTCAGTGCACGGAAAGATGTAAGGCAGCCCTTATGCTTATTAAATTGCATTTGAAAATTAATAAATTTGCAAGGCTGCCAAGGTAGACGCAATGAGTTTTGTTCGCCAGGAAAGTTGTCATACGGCACTGGCTGCCCTGCCAGAAATCGCGCTGGCTTCATCATAACCTGTTCCACGGACGGTAAACCGTTGTCTGAGCAGGGCTGATATCACAACAGCGCTCCCAAAAAAAACGGAAATTCCGCTAGCGTCGCGTAAGCTTTAGTTACGGGTAGTGTAGTCACGAAATGCAGATCGTTTTTGACCTGATCAGAAAGCGAGTGCTATTAAATCGAAAGATAAATTCATGAATTAGAAAACCTGTTGCGGGATCGAGGCAGAGGTCTGAACATATTTCTTTATCAAAATGACGTATAGTAGCGTTGAATGCTTATATTAAGAATAAACTTCACCTTTACAAAGGCGACAACACTAGAAAAATGGAAGTGGCAGGCATCAACAGGTAACTGCCCTAATAACGCCCAGAGCTTTACGTGTTCCATTTCCAGAAACGAGCTTCTACAAAGAACTCGTTTTCTGCTTTAAGGATTTGCTTGCGTCAGGTGCAGTTTTTCCAGTCGCCTGTAGGCATGTTCACTGACGTTTTCGAGATCATGCGATAATACTTAATTGGAAAAAATATTTAAAATCTGGCTTAGAGATACAACAAAGACCACGTTACCAGTCTAGACGTAATGTAACGCTACCAACAAAGAAACCCTTTCTTCAAGTTGGTTGGCTATATCAGTAACAAGTATTTTTCCAATAACACAGCAGCCAATCTGGGTTATTCAACAAGGGCTTTTCAAGAAGCGGGTGGAGAAAACCAATTCGAAAGACACACCTCACTGCTAAAGCAACGAAACCAAAAACAAAGAGACAAGATAAAAAATACAAAAGTACAGAACTCTATACTTCCTAAAACTTAAAACCATGCAAAGACCAAACTACTACATCAAACCATCACTGTAACATCGACACGAAGTTTAGAAGTACCTGCTCGAGAACACTGCTCTAAAAGCACTCATTCTGAAAGCAGAATCGCCTGATTAGACAAAAACATCCAGCAGAACCAGCATGATGTAAACATACGCAATGGCGATCAAATAACCTGGTCGGCAAATCAAGTCAAACCAATTACCGTGCATTCAACTACTCCGTCAAGGTCGAGACCTGAATCCCGAACAGGACGAAATATACCACTGTTTAGTAATCAGCAAAAAAATACCAAACAAACAAAGCTTTACTAAAAACTGTTCTCTAACCGTTTACTGCAGAATGGTCTGGAATGTCCGACGTTGTTCTGGGTAACGTAACTAAAATGCAGGCAGTGAAGCTTAAGATGGACACAAGCACGTCTAGTTGTGACAAGCAAACGAGCTTACAACCCAGAAGTTTACCTAACCATTCTGTTCAAAATAACTTTCCAGTGAGCTAGAGCAAGCAGAAAAAATCTTCCAACATGATTCAAATTATTATGCATACAATCAGCAAGTGCAGCCGATAGCCGATGTTCTCCCGTATCCGTAACAGCGTATCCACACTCAAGATTTTCATAACAAGGAAACAAGACTTTTACAACATATGTCGCTTGCTACCTGCACGTCTGGACGTCTGGCGGCAAGCCTACTTTCTGTATTTTTGATCACGAAACAATGCTCCATCTGCCTGCCTGCCTGCCTGCCTGCCTGCCTGCCTGCCTGCCTGCCTGCCTGCCTGCCTGCCTGCCTGCCTGCCTGCCTGTCTGCCTGCCTGCCTGCCTGCCTGTCTGCCTGGCTGCTTGCCTGCCTGCCCGCCCGCCCGCCTGTCTGCCTATCTGTCTGCCTGCCCGACCGTCTGACTGTCACTATGTCTGTCTATCGGTCTTTCAGCTTCTCCATCTATTTAAGTAGGTCCGCCTACTTGGTCTGTATGAAATAGCATGTTTAAAGATCAAAACCCCAAATTTTTATAAACCTTTTCCAATATTCTTCCACAAGTACACATCTTCAAAGTGAAACTGGGCTTCTAAAGGCAGATTCAATGAAAATAATTAAAGGATATTTGTACAACAACAACAAAAACAACAGCAACAAAAACAACAAAAAAACAACAACAACAACAACAACATCAACAACAACAACAACGATATATTATATATACAAAAACGATATATACAACGATATACAAACCAATAATCGCTCATACGGAAAATCCAGCACCCAATATCATACCTAAGTATCTCTTCAGAAGCTTGTAAATAATACACTGATAATATAAAGTATGGAAAAATCATTCACGAAATAGACCCTCGCATAAAATAGCCAAGTGAACTGCTTAGATATACTGAAACCCGAAAGCATGAAACCTTAAGTCAATTTTATATTTTATATCCATGCTCCGATTACAGTCTTCCTACCATGTGCAGTTTTGGTCCCAATATGATCAGCCACATCATCCCTGGCAAGAACAAAGAGGAACATTAAAAATGCTAAGCTCCAGATCAAACTGCATACAAAAAGGACAACAACGCTCATGTAAGAGTTAATAGGTATCACGTGACGAACTCCCAGACCAAAACTTATAGCCAATAATATAGGCCATACCAATTTCCAAGTCCATGCTGCTCAACGGCATCCAGGAGAAGCAGTTCTTCATCAGCAGTCCAGTCGTCACAGATAAGAGCAAACGTACCGTTGTCCTTCAAAATCAGTCCGAAGACCATTTTCATCATCATCAAGATCAGCAAGATCAAATCGAAGACGATTTTTCAACAAGTAAATACATGGCGTTGATAGGACAGTAACATGTATGATGCACGCCATAAACCGTGTTATTGGAGTCAGTCACGTACGGAGCACAGGCTCAACACATAAAGCAGCGCAGACGGTAATCAGAAGCTAGCGACGACAAAAGTGACAGAGCAGATAAAGTACGGAACTGTCGAAGTAACTACTGTGTAGATAAGACATGCGAGAGTCATCGCGACCCATGAGATACAGCCTGGACTCCGACATGAATAGGAAATCCAGACAGAATGAACCTACCACAAAGGTTACGGTCCAACTCAAACGCATGAATATGAAAATGCTGACACGAAAATCAAAGTAACACTCACCATAAGATGGTAATTGTGACCTCTTTTGTGCTGCCCCATTTCTGCCCCACAAGCAAAACACTAAGAAGTACATACACTTATTGCGACTAACTAGGCAAAAACCTTAGCCTATTCGCGATTCAACCAAGGCGGACCAGAAAGTTCCGATTCCCCTATGTTATGGAATGGAGGTAATCCAGACTTCTACAAACTAGCAAACCCCTCGTCGACGTAACTTTGAATTAAAAAAAAAAACGTATTTAAACGTAAAATTTAAGAATGACATGAACCCGTCTTAGAAAGCACCCCAAGTTCGGTAAGGCTAATTTTTGACATCGTCAAGACCCGCTAAGAACAAAAAACAAACAACAACACGCCACCACTGAATTTCGGATTTCTCTTAGGGTTTCAAAACTATGAATTCAAAATAAGGGCAGATACCAAGAAAAAAATTATGGCATTCTTATTCAAACAGGGGCTTGAGGTGGTTGCACTTCGGTAAGTGATGTAGCAAGATGACAAGACACAAATTTGAAGTCAAGTCAGACGCAAAATCATCTCGATTTCACTATTTTCCAGTTACTTCTAGAGTCGGAAAAACTCACAGAAATGAGAGTCAAGAAATTGGTTAGAGTTCTTGGCGTTGATACGCCGCTGTTATTCTGCAGCACTTGTGCCTGTGCATTGCAGTGGTTGAGGAGCAGAATAATAGGATGGTCTTGGTTCGAGGGCTAATCTCGCCTTACATGAACATTGTCATAGGTAAGATGTACGAACCATCTTCCCATAAAATTTTTGAAGAATACAAAAAGTTTTCCAACAATTCAAAACGAAATCGATTTTCCATGTAACCCTCACACACTGAAAGAACGAAGGCATAACAATTAGAAACGTATCAAGTACAAAGATGCACAGACCTGGAGGCACAAATCGAAATCTCTGCATTCTGCACAAGATATTCGCAGTCGAGAGCAATCTGCCAAACAATAATTGCAATGGTACTTAATAGCTAAAGAAAAGAAAAACGAAGCAGATTAAAATCGGGTACACACAACAATCAGTTTTTCAATAAAGCCAAACACATTTGACCAGCAAACAATCCCTTCACAAGTAGAGAAACCAAACAGGCAAAGTTTTTAATAAATATAACACTATAAGCATCCAGCGTCATATCTACCATTTTTGTGTGCTTTATTCATTGTAACTTATATTAATTGTATCCGTCTAAACGAGCTGAAAAAGTACACTAGCAGGTTAATGCTTCAGGCTTGAACTTCTGGTGCAATGCAAAACATTCAATAAGGCATCATGCACTTATCTGGCCCTTATTGACCTTGCACAAAATTGACATATAACGTAAAACTTACCAACGTCAGATGGACCTGACAGAGATGTTATGCTGCCAGTGAGGGATTTAACTAAAGTTTTAAAAAAAAGGGAAAAAAAAAACGATCAGAAAGTATCGTGGTGACAAAACATCCAACCAATACACAGATTTATGTATTACCTAGAATTTAAAGCATTGGAGAATAAAACACAATAGAGACCACTCCACTTCCGCTGTGCAATTAAGGCTTTGTTACCAAAATTAATTTCCTCGAGTTGCGCCATTGGAACATAACCAACAAAGCACCCTCCCCAGATGGCATGAAGCAATATGCTTTAATATACGCAGAACTATGTGTTTAAGCCACCTATCACAATAAGACAGATGAAGATATGCTGTACCTAAATGAAATATGAATGCTGCCATAAGAACTTGGCAATTTTATACTATTCCAAATAACATGAGTTTGTCATTAAGGTAGTTAGCAAGCTATTGCAAGTAAAGAAGACCATAAAGATAGAAAATAGCTAACATCCTTAAGTCAAAAACTCCAAAACTCCAAAAGTTAACAGATAAAGGCACAAGACAATGTGAGGATGCAACTGAATTTTTACATGCATACATCAATAGCAGAATTGTCTATTAAGCACTGGTACCCCAGGAAAAAGGCCAAACTGTCAGTATAAGAAGAAACACCATCTCACATGACGATCTCCTTCACTAGATACATATCCATAGTCAATCTAGTTTAATAGTTGCCTAGCCTTGTAAAAAATGTGAAGTGTGTGCAGAGCCTTCTTGAATCTTCACAATCAAATGCTGACAAATCTAACAAATTCATGGCACTTTTAAAGTCTTTAACAGACCCCCACTACTTAAGCATTTGCAAAAGATGTTGTCAATGTAGGGGACTGTTCAAATAGTCAGTAATATCTAAATACCCTTACAGTTTAATTAATTTTATCCTATTTTAAACAGTCTACTAAATGGCCCAAAGCTAAAATAGGAAGCCTATATATTCACTATTTGGAAAAAAATCAAGAATAACTGTTTGCCTAGAACCAGGCAATAGTGGTTGAAGCTTGCTCCTACAACACTTTGTAACAGCAACTTACTTTGCAAAAGTCATGTAGCTTGTCGCTATGCAGGAGCTACTTAAACTTGTTAAGCATAGCTACAAACAATGAATGTTTTACTAAACACTTGCATAGTCATAGTGATCACAATGATCAGCTTGCATCGTTTCATGGCATACCTTAATAAACCTTAAATGCTTGCGTGGCATTCTGAATAGTTGATTGCTTTTTATTACTTTAAATACTAAATCAATAGTTTCCAGCACAAATTACCAAGCGAACTATTTAGATAGTGTACAATAAAATAGTTGACCCAGTACTGCATGTTGCATCATTTAGAAATGAGATAAGAATATAGCAGCAGGAACTTGATACCTCTAACATGCATACAATACCATTAATCAACCTAATGAGTTTAGAACCCAGGCTTTACCTAGTTATGTTACACACATTTTCATGATTGAACAAGTTAGATGACCCCTTGAATTTGTTGTGGGTTTTTTCTTGATAGGAGGAACTCTCCTACATGTCATCTATGCCTATGTACACTTAAGAACAGGCCTCAAACCAAGACACTCCTGTTTTCTAATTTGGCTCCTCACCCGCTCCACCACACAGGTACAAGCGTTGCAAGATACCAACGAGTTGTCCATAAGACCCAAAGGAAATTTTATCCGTTCTCAAATATTCACAGACAAACTGCAGCAATAATTTGAGGTTGCCATTCCCATCTTAACATATTTTTATAAAATAGAATAAAAAAATGCTCCTGCAATCCTGTATAAGAAGGTAAACTTGCATATTCACTCTTAAGCATATCAAAAATATGGCTGAAATATTTTGATGCAAAAAAGCCTTACAGTAGACAGACAAAATGTGGTTTGTAAGCCAGAATTGATCAAGGAACGCAGCAACATTTTGAAGACATCTTGGATAATCAACTGATTATTTCCGGGATTAAAGTCCTTTAGCAAATACTTTGAGCACTGCATGATAGCAAAATAACTGGAATTGAAGACCAGCATCTGCTTTGAGCATCTACATCTCCAAACAGACAAAGAGAATAAGCATGCATTGACAAACACCTCGTGTTTAAGGGAGATTTTGAAAAATTAACTCAGACATAAGCGTTTGTTCAACTAAGGCTCTTTCAGTGAAGCTTGGGAGCCAGTACTACAAAAAAAGTTCTGAATGTTCAGATTTTTAGTTCCTGCATTGTAGGGCTGACTCACACTCATGATTTTCTACCTTTCTTGTTAAACAACAGCAGCAAGCAAGTTTCTGAATTTTTTTCTATATACAGCCAAAACCATTTCAATAAAAAAGGCACAGTAGCATGCAAGAACTTTAAACCTTTGTACCTGCAGACATTCTCCACAACCATGATCAAAATCAGCATTGATGCAAGGTAAATGCCCATGCTAAACAGAATTTTATAGCTGATAGCTGGATAACCCTTCCAATCTATTACAAACAATCACCATCTAAAATGATAAAGGCATACGTTTGGTTCAAGACACATATTGGAAGCAAAGGGTTTCGTCAAACCAAAAACATGGCAAAGTCATACATTGCCAGCTTTTAAACAGCCCATCTGGATTTAGCATAACATCTTAATGCAATCTATCATCCAATATATTTAATGTGTGTCATGCGATGTGAAATCTATCAATATACCACACATATATCGTACCTATGTCCCTGCATAGGAGCAAATTTTGGTTGCAGTCTTAAGTGCTGTAACTCAGTAGAAAAAGAAAGCTGCCAATCAAATAATCTAATCTTTGAGTTCTACTAGTTAAGCACTTAAGACATCAACAAACTCATTCCCAGTAAACTAGAAATATGAGTCAGAAGGCTTCATGCCACCTCTAGCAAGGAACTGGCATGCACAACGCAGACAAAATGAGAATCATTACAAAGCATTACAATGCAATGCTTCCCTGTCACATACACTAAACAGGGCAATAGTATTTCACAGGCCTACGGATCCATCAGGGGCATTGCATTATTTCATTAACATTTTTTTTGGCTCCTATTATGCAGACAAAGCTTATTACACAGTATTACTGTATTTAATAAAAAAAATATATACTGCTTTCAGGACGAACCTATCCAAATCGCCAAATAAGTTTAATTCAATTTTTTCCTCACAATTATCTAACCAAAGCTTAGATATAATGCTTGTGGAATAGATCTATGTGGGATAATGCTTTTAGGAGAGCTGGCCCAATACAATACAACACAAACCCAATACCAAGCACCGTCACATATAAACATACAGATTTAGCAACTGTACCATGCAATGTTACTTTTTCTGCAGTGTCCCATTTCACAAACTGCAAACTTTGTTTTTACTCTTACACAATATGATTATTCCTTTCATACATAAAGATTTGCAACCCACAATAATGTTATGCTTTAGAACTAGGAAATGGCTAATGACTTCACCATGAGGATTTCCGGCATTACATGCATATGCACTTATTTGCTCACACAAAATTTGAGATAAACTATTAACTAAATGTCACCTGCTTTACTTACTTCTTGAAATAAATCAAGCCATGAATTAATCTCTTTTGAATTACTCTCGATTTAAATTTCGATTTACTCTGGATTTAAAGGGCTCCAGTTACATATTGTCCACACCGTCATTTTTGAAATTACTCTTCACGAGCAAATACCTTGAGAAAGTCAGTTAATTACTCTGCCACAGGCTAGTGCGGCAAAACTCTTCATCCATATATGCGAAAAATGAGCCACAAATAGATTAACTGCTTCATCGACTGGATCCATTCATCACAGGAACGATGGATAACAAATCTATCTAATTACAGGCAACCAAATTCATGCAAGCTTTGAAACACGTTACCACGTAAAATAGGTCCAACATGGGCTATATCATGCACTTTCTTAGAATATTACATTGATGCTTCATGACATAACAAACATAAATTGTTGCATATATGAAATCTAATATTGGGCCTCAGAACTATGCCGTAAACCTTCAATAGCCCCTTTCTCTCCTTAAATGAAAAAGTTTCCATAGTGGTACTTGGTTCATTAATGTTACTGAACATACACTTCACATTCTGACCAAGACCAGCATAGTTCAATTGTTGACTTTTATTCTTAACTTATTTCAAATCGTTCACACATAATTAACAATTACAAGAACAAAAACAACAACAAAAGAATTTTATCAGCTATCCACACACATCCTTAAATACACGGCATGCTAGGCTTCGTGAAAAGCGAAGAAGATCACATAATATCACCTATTCTAGTGATGACCACCATGCTTTACGGCTTATCCATACTTAATTTTCATAATATAAACATGTTGTGATTAAAAAACGCTGTCTGGATGCCCGGCAGCCTGGCACGGAAGAAATCTGCTAAAAGCCCGGCAGTCATACTGCGCATGCGCACTTGGCTGTGCCTTAGCGCTTACTGCCTATGAAGGACTATGAATAATTGTGGCAAGGTTAAATGGATGCAGCTTTTATTGCTATGGACTAACTAAGTCTTGTGAAAGCAAGGCTATGCAGAGCAGATGTCCTCCAATTGCATGTTTTCCTTTTGTGAGCGGATGACTTTCAGAGACCTAAACTTTCTCTACGTGTGTGCCAATTGATTCTTGCTTACTTGCCTACTTCCTTGATCACGAAAGTTAGATATTGAACTATTAGATAATAGAATAAGATAATTCACATTCTGCCATGATTGAAAGATCAGGATTTGTTTGTTGTTGGCCCTTTGCCTTAAAGTGTTTTCCGCTTCCTTGCCTTCACTGTCCCAGACCTCAGTTACACGGTGAGTTTCGCGCTGACACGATGACGTTTATTTTGAGGGCTGCTTAACGCATGCACTTGCCTATTAGATTAGGGTGGTGTTATCAGCAGTGATGGCATATCAAGGTTCTGATATGGACAATAGCAATTTTACTGTTAAAAGGTGGGGTTTGAGTTATGTGTTACAATTGATCTACATAATGGCAGAAGTTTGTTTTTGTATCTCTTATTCACTATTTGTATACGGTTTTCAATCCTTTTGCAAGTGTTGATGTCAGTGCTGATGAAAAACATTTTAATATTTACTCAAGAAAGTTTCTGCAATAGTTTGCTTGTTTTTTTAAATCTGCTCTTGGTTGTAACTTCAAAGTGTTTGTGTTATGAAGGTAATGGTGGAAGATGAAATCAAATGAACTGAGTGCCTTGGGCTTAGTGTTTTTCTGGTCATGCCAATCTTGATTGCCTTGTTTGGTTTAACATATTTTAGGCAGTAGCCACTTGCAAAGAGCTTATTAATAGAACTTATTAAGTTTGTTTTCATGCTGTTTTTGTAAGCTCTGTATGCAGTTTATGCTATTGAACTATTTGAATGTGCTCATGGTACATTGTTTAAAATTTTTTAGGAATAACAGGAGTTCAACGAAGATTAGACCTGCAGCAGAACTCGCTTTGCCTATACAGCGGCGTTTGACTTGATTTAATATGATTTAGGGCGACACGGAAACCCACGCTTCATCAAATAGAAAATAAAAAATGACTTAAGTATCGCTCTCCTTGCAACCGCCACTAACCGCTCACGCTACACTCACAGGACAAACTAGGTTTACACAATGACCTAGACAAGTACCTCTACCTACCTATGCGGAAGAAGCAATATTATCGCAGCGCAAAAAACCGAACATCAACAAAAATTAGGTTCTTAATAAAAATATAGAAGTAATTACATAAATATAGGCATACACGTCCATAAAAACAAACATACACATGCAAAGCAAGTTTTCAGAGAACCCAAGCCAAATGGCAATGAAAGTGGTCCAATAAGCAGGATCCGGTTCAAATAAACGAACGAATTCGACGGACTGTATCAAGGGTTTCTAAAACATAGAACGAAAAATCATTCAGGCAATCTGCAAAGCACTGTCTGTTCACAATATCAATACATCTGGACTGAGAGACATGCTTATGACATTAACTCAATATTCACGGAAGTCATCCACAACGCTCACAGAAGCAGCGTTAGCGTACACTAGAAGGGTCCGCAAACCTACTTATTATGGCCACCATACTTGGAGGTGCAAACAAAGCAGAACCAGGATTGTGCCTTGGGTGCCGTCTTTAAATTCCTACAGTCCAGGTGGCACCAAAGCAAACATCGATCACATATCAATGAATTCCATTCTTCTAAAACTTGTTTGGAAGTGCCACACGTCCACTTGCACTGTTTCTTTGCAGACAGTAGTTTAAGTAACAATATCCAGGCATTACTAGTAAAACATTTTTCCAGGTATTGCAGGTCTACATTATCCTCATCTCTGATGGTATCTGGAATTTCGTGCATGTTGGTCTCCAAATCTTTCACCTTTATCGGCATTTTACCCTCCAACACGTGTTGTGCACAGACTGGCGAAACTAGACATTCCATCAAGACTCTTTATTTTTCATTATATGGCAGTCTTGAAAATGCAACAGGCTTGGTTGTAGGTAACTTTATATTCTTTCTGGGTACGCCAGCGGCAGTCGTATCAGCACCTTTTGGGCGTCCTTTTGCTTTAATCTTTTGAGGCATCTTTATGTTTTCAAGGCTCACAGACTTGGTTGAGTCAGGAGCTTTTTCACCAATGGTGCATGAACTAGCCACTGCACTGATACCTAAGTTATTTACAAACTGACCAGCACCCAACAATTCATCTGAACTCAGAACTTTAACTACCTCAAAAATTTCATACTCTACACTAGAAACCGCAGAAGCAAGGTCATCCAACGAGGATACATAACCGTAGATGGCTTCCACATAAGAGCTTTCATCTGATTCTAAAGAAATAGCATCTTTACTTTGGACAATCTCATCTGACAGTGTTACTTCGCATCCAGACTACCATGTAGAAAGAATAGTTTGACACGACTTCAATTTTTTGTCATAATCCATCATTCCTCCTTCACTACCAACTGAAGCAAGTGTCCGCCCAACATTCATCAACCTTTGATACTTTTGTGCCTGGCTGAGAACTCGAGGGGACTTCCTAGGTTGAATCATAGGGACACAACTACCAACACAGTTTTCCGTAACCTCATTGCCTTCAGCAACAGGAGCTGCAGAACACGAGAACCTGCTTTCAAATGTTGACAAATACAACTCCTTAGTCCAGCGTTCAAGGACTAGAGCTGGTGCAAATAACCTAAAGTCCTGCTTAAGACGCAATTTTAAAACATGCTTGCAAGGAAGACCTATGATTGTAAAAAAAGAGTGTGCATTTTGCAGCTGTAACATGGTAGACACATGTTTTGTCTGAAGATGATACTAAATTATCACCATCTGGAGTCGCATAAAAAGACGCAACACTCTTTATTTTCTGAAGTTGTTTAACTACAAAGTTAAAAGCATACGGTGTTACGAAATCACTGTACAGTCGCTCCTCTTCGCTACGTGCATGCATATTAGTCTCTTTTAAGAGGCAGACATTAAAAAATGGTGATTTCGATCGTTGCGCAGGCATTGCAGAGCAGAATAAAACTCATCGAAAAACTGAATCAAGCTGCCATAATTACTGCACACATACTAAATTTTGCTGAATGTGGACTTAATTCTGTTGCTTGCTGTTTCACCATTGTTAAGTATGGTATTTTTGTAATACGGAACCAATCGCTCCTTGATGATGTCCCAGTTATCCATGTAGTAACCAACAACTTGCCCAAGCTTGGTGTCCCTCAACTTATGAACTAGTTTCTCGTACTGACCACTTGACCTGGCATTAACCATGTCCTGCACAATTTGCAAACACATGTCTCTCTGTGCGCAGTTGATCCCCATTTGTTCAAATGTCATTTCCCTTCTAAATGACCTCAAAGCATGGAACAAGCAAATTAATAATTTTGCATCAGGGAAGCACTTGGAAAATGAACCCCTCTCTGCAAAGTCCTTGTCCGACATAATAACCTGGGTTCGAGTCCAACGTGTATTGTGTCCTTAAAGCTTGGCAAGAGCTGCCTCAGTAGCTGCTGCAGACTCATCTGCTAATAGAATATTATCAGATGAGTCTGCAGCAAATACTTCGGTCAATCCATCACCATCAATTCCAACAATCATATAGACAGGGAGCCACAGCTCAAGCAGCTTGTATTTGGCATCTACAAGAATGATCTCTGGAAAAGCATTGTACATTCTACGCATGTACCCATCCTGAAAACTAGTCCTCTAAACTCTTGGATAAATTCATATAAGTCATGCATGGGCAACCTTGCCGGAAAGACGTTGTTTTCCAAATTCGATCTCTTTTCTTGGGTTCTCCAGCAAACTTACAGCATAGCCTTACACTATAGTATTTGAGGGCCGGATTTGCAGACAAGACCCTCCTCGGCGCTCTCTTAGCTGCTGCAGCGAGGCTGCGTGCATCCTCCTTCCACAGCTCCACAAAAGCCTGCTGCTCATTGTAGTGATTTGTCACCGCGTAGGTACAGAAATTCGGAAGACGACAACTAGCCAAAAAAACACGTCCGACTTGTCTCATGCCAAACTCGATTCTCCCACACATTAAGAATACAATAATACTAAAGCAAGTGCG
>QQSS02047214.1:0-18349 GCA_003687565.2 Craspedacusta sowerbii
CTGTAACTTAATTTGATGGTGTTTCTATTTAAGATTTTCCTGTACCTATGTTCAGGCGTGAAATGTTTATCGACAATGTTCAGAAATTTTTTGTCGATGTTCTCCTTCATTGCTGCGTTGTATGGTGGGTTGAACCATATAATACTCCTCCGTCTATTTCTCCTCTTTTCGTTGTTCTTGTTTTTCGTGAAAGATACTTCTTCGGAAAAGCCACTGTGTTTTAATGCGTTCTGGTGATCGGCCTTGGCTTTGGAAAATTTGCCTTCATCGCTCGAAATTTCAGACAGCCGTGAACTTGCCATGGCTGGTATTCGGCTAGTTATGGAAAGTGGATGGTTTGACTCTTTGTGTATATATTGTGGCGGGTTGTCTGGCTTCCTGTAAGGTCGGTACTTGTCTGTGCGCAGATCCAATGTGACATCCACCTAGACCACTGGCAAATTCATGAAATTTGCAGGTCTGTGCTTAACGGAGAAATTGCAGTTCTTAACACCTTTTCTCCAATCTTTAGATCTTCTGATCATTGCAAAAATGCAAGAAACAGACTGTAAAGATCAGATCCTATGCCAGGTTAGGACAAATCAAGTTTCTCGTTTTTCGTATTGCTCGCATTTTGCTTATTTTTAAATGTCAACATGTCATTAGCATGCTTGCAAGTACGTTTTTTCCTTCGTCCTTTCTATTTTGAATAGTACTAACTTTCTAATTGCCTTAGCTCATCGTTATTCCACCGGCTGCTAGATTATATCTACAAAATCCCCCTTACTTCTATCACTGCTTTTAGCTTATACTGCCTTCGAACCCGACTTATTAGCTGTAGCTTATTTACGGATCCGTGCAAGTCTATTACCATATATTGGCTTATACCTTATTATCGCGTACTATACCCTGTACCTATCTGTAACTACGGACGACCTTTTTGAGGAGGGCTTTAGTAGTGTTTGCATTATGCAGACGCGTGCCTAGCGAAGACACAACTGGTGTCGAAGATATCAGCGCATTTTGATAATAGCATCTCGTTTTACTTTTTATATTAGTGTTCAATTCGAGGTGGCGACTTCTGTTACTATCTTCATAATTGTGTACAGGAACAAACGTCGGACGTTTTATCAACCACTTCATGCACACGTTGACTAATCTAACAATAGAAGCAATAGTAATGGCAACGCGATTGAGCTCCCACACACAAATAAAATATGAGGGCTGACTACCAGCACTTCAAAGGACATCAAAATTGAAGGCATTAACAACCAGCGATGTTTACAAGAAATATTTGCAAATATAGATCCCAATCTGCCTTTTTCTTCCATAAGATGGATGTGAGTCGCATTTTTCGAACTTAACTCAATGGAGATATTATATTTGGCCTTAATTTGTGCCTTGATTCATGGAAAAGATTGAGTAGACACCGCAGCAACATTTGGCGCACGATGACCGCACTGGACCTAAACAATATCTACATTGTATGAATAAATATAAGAGAATGCAACAGGGAATGCAAGGAACGGGAGATGAAATTACAAAATAGGATCAACTTAAAACACATTTGGTCTGGAAGGTAATAGAAAAACGAACAGCTTTCACTTACACTTCCACGCCTCCAACTGCTGAAAAATCCACATGCTTTCCACATGCACAACTCGACCTTTTCTACCTGAAATGCGAACTCAGTCCCAGGAAAGGAAATCAGGAAGCAAGAATTCCACATGCGCTCTAGCATATGTACTCAAACCATAAGTTTGGAACCATCCAAATACAGCGCTAGTAATTAAATTATGCAGCGTGAAGTGTGAGCAAGCAGACTTACTGTTTTTTTTGACCCACAACAATGCAGTGCAAATCTTTCTTTCTCAAGCCCATCTTCATACATGCCTTCTGCACGTTTACGGGGAAGAACCTGTAACAAAACAATACAACACCAACGCAGCTCGAAATACATTCAACCGCACAAACACTATCCATCCAGCTTAGGTCTCAACTTGTCCTGAGAAACAGCTAGTATTAGTGCATGTCAAGATAGTGATTCCGTAGATTGTTAAGCTAAATTTTACTGGACTGTAGGAAGCTAACCAAGCTCAGAATATTTCGATAATACAAGTGTACTAAGTACGAGTAAGTATTAGTTACGAGTTACAAAAGCGCCCTGAGTTTCACAGTAAAATGGCTGCCTGCGACGAAAGCGATCAGCCAACAACAAACTTTTGCGAAGTGCAACGAACGCGACGAACTGCGACGTTGCTGCAACGTTGCTGTGCGACCTGCGAGGAATGCGACGTCGCTTCGACGTCAAAGTTGGTCAAAAATCGACCAAGCGACAAAATTACGCAAAAAGACGTCGCTGCGACGTCGCTTCGACCGACCTTGCACACTGGGAGGTAATATTCCAGCACGTGGATGTCATGTTCTAAATTCTCGATGGTGGTCCGGTCCAGAGTGGCTTTTGAAGTGTTCTAGTGAATGGCCTACTGAGCCTAAAGGTTCATATGTTATTTTGAATTCTGTTCTTGTTGTTGTTCTTGTACTACTAGTGGTGCGTATGGCCTTGACATTGTATTTCCGAAACGCGTTTCACAATGGCGTAGATTGGTACGAAGTCAGGGTTGGATACGAAAGTGGCTTGCCAGGCATTCTTTGTCAGAAGCTGGGCAACTTAGTGTTTAGGAGGAGTGTGAAGGTGAACTTGTTGTCATTAGGCGGGTTCAAAAGTACTTTTTTGCATCAGAAATCTACGATTTCATTGCTAAAGATCATGTTGACCCTAAATCTAGGCTTTCTAGCCTATTGCCCATCCTTGATGGTAATGTTTTTTTTTTTTTTGCGTTTGGGTGGCCAAATTGAAAATGCGGAGCTGTCTTATGATGCAAGGCTCCCTAGGATTGTTTCGAGGTGTGGAGCAGTAGATTTGCTTGTGCTTTATATTCACGAGAAGCTTTGTCATTCTGGAGCAGCTGCGGTTCTGTCTGAGTTGCGATGTCAGGGTACTTGGACCCTGCAGGGTCAGCGTGCTGTTCGTTCTGTCTTACTCAAATGTAGGCGATGTCGTAGTTTTCTGGCCAAAGTGCATGTGAAGAAACTCCTCCGATTTCTAAGGAGAGAGTAACCTTTTGTGGGCCCTTTCATGTTGTTGGTGTGAATCTGCGTGGGCCTTTATTTCTGAGAAATAAGCAGAAAGTCTGGTTTGCGATCTTCGGTTGTTTCCAAACTCGAGCTGTTCATTTGGAACTGGTGAGTGGACCAAGCGAGGAGGCATTTGGTCGTGCCTTGATTCGTTTCGTTGCTCGTAGAGGAGAGCCTACAACTCTCTGGAGTGAGCATGGCAGCAACTTTGCGCCTCTTTCCAAGTGTGCTGGGCGTGTTGGGTTACGACTTGACTGGAAATTTATTGTAGAAAGAGGTCCCTGTTGGGGAGGTATTTTGGAGAGATTGATAGGAGTAGTCAAGTCCCTCTTGAAAAAAATTCTTGGAAATGTTTCACTTACGTGAGAGGAACTGGAAACTGTAATGGGAAAGGTTGAATCAGCTGTCAATAAGAGGCCTATCACCTTTTTGTACGAAGGATCTTCCTCTGGCATTCCAGTCCCTTTGACACCTGAAATGTTTTTGCATGGTTCTAGTGCGAGTACTTCTATTGAGTCTTCTTCAAAGTTTACGGACTTGTAATGTGCGAAGTTTAAGTGGAGGGGTTATGGAGACGTGAGTATCTGATGGGTGTCTTGGGGAGTCAAAAAAAAAAATCTGGATGCGCGTCAGGCCAATTAAGAAGGGGGAGATCGTTCTAGTTGAAGATGAGTTCAGGAAGCGACAGACTTGGCCTCTTGCGGTGGTAGATGAAGTGTTGACCGGGGATGATGGCAAGGCCAGGGCTGCCAGAGTTCGAACTGCTTCTGAGCAGCTGACTCGTCCGATTAGGAAGTTGTATCCTTTGGAGAGTTCTAATGAGGAAGAACAGGATGATGATGTTCCTAATCGCTTTGACGGTGAAGTCACTGATGATATTGATGTGACCCCTGTCGGCTCCGAACGCATCTTTTATACAAGGTCTGGTAGGGTAGTTCAGAAGCCATCTCGTTTTCTTGCAGATGGTATTCAATAGATTTCTCTGATGTTATTTAGTTTTATTTTATTAAATGCAGGTTCGTGATTGACGCTAGAACTGTCGCTATTTTACAAGTCTCAGTTCATGCGCTACCGTAATTACTGTAAATTTTTCGTAGGTTTTTGATAGTTTGGCATTTCAGGATTTATTTATATATTTTTTAGTGTCTACCGTTGTCTTTTGGCGGGCAGGATGTTGCGTGTCGGCTGCCGTGTGTTTTGGTTTGCAGCGCGTGTACCGTGGGTTGTCTCTGTGGTATTTAGTCGTGTGAGTTATGGAGGGAAGTGGTCTGGTTGCTTTGTCTGTTGCAGTAGTCTATTGTGTGGTGTAATTAATAATGATCGGCTTCGGACTGAAAGGTGAAATGCTTGTGTTTTTTTTGGTAGATTCAAGGGAAGAGAGTTGCAGAGTTGTCGAGTTTGAGCGTGTTTAAAGGCAATAAGTTGGTGGGTGCTTTAAGACTTTCAGGGCCATCCAACTTTTGTTCTAGTGACATTTCAAGAGATTAAGAGATATCAAAGATTAAGCACGGTAGTTGTTTCTTCGTTTTCTTGATCGTTTCGCGATTGTGGGATTTCGTGTGTGCGCAAAACCATTTATATACCATATATACATATTTGTGGGTGTGTATTTGTGTCTCTGTGCGTGTGTGTCCCTCAATGTGGGCTTGTGCATTATATGTACATGTTTGCGAACGCGTAGATTAGTGGTTAGGGCGTTTGGCTAGAAATCGGATGGTTTCGGGTTCAAAGCTTCTAACAAATGCACTCGAAATCTTGTTGCAATGTAAATGAATTGACACGAAAGTGGTTTTACTTTTTTTAAATTGTCTCCCTATCTGGCACCAATTTGTGAAAAAGCGCACCCTTCCGAGAATCAAACATCACGAGTGCATGGGTTGCCTAGAGTCACCAGGAAAACCATCCCTTATGACCTATTTGCTCCTTAATTCTGTCGTACAATTGTTACTAGAGTCTTAGCTCGCCACTATACTCTCTCCGACAGTTTATGGTCAGTAAGTTATAAGAACTTCTTTTGACTTCTCTAAAGAATTGCCGACGTTAGCTTCCAATATATATCGTATCTAGTAAGTTTCGATTTGGGTAGCTTGTTCAAAAGTATGCCATTGAATGAAACCATGCAGCTTATATATTACATAGAGGCAATAGATTATGATGTCTCATTAATGGTCTGTCCGGATTGCGGCTTGGAAAACTACTACACATAGAAGCCACCGATAAGTATTTCATCATCAGCTGATGGAGCCTCGATGGGGGTCGCCCTTTGCGCAACTTCTGGCCAACATCTTGATGCTGTGGTTTGAAAACGTTTCCGTAAATGCGTGTCACGGTAAAATACAATATTATTATCGCTGAAACAAGCGTTTAGGTTTTGTAGTGAAACGTCGTACGTTGAATATTTATTCACATCGTAAACAGCATCCTACCTACAATACTACATTACATTATATCATATTACAATATATTGTATTATGTTATATTACAGAATATAATATATTATGTCATTATAATATAGTATATGACATTGTGTTATGATACTGTATTGTATTGTATTGTATTTATATTACTCCAATATACATTGATTACATATAATATACATATAAGATTATACATTATCTTATATTATGTTATGTTGTATTATATTATATCATATTAGATTATAGTATAATATTTTATAACATATGATATTATTTATTATGATATATTTTTTATATTGAAGTATATTATGTTATATTATATTATTTTATATTACATTATATTGCAGTACATTAGACCAAAAATATAAGCAGACATGACAGGCTTCGATTTGCCACTCCCTTCTCACCTCGGGATCCGCGTGGAGAGGTCTACCTACAAGATGTCCGAGGAGGGCATAAGATTAGCATTTTACTTATATTGTAGACAAAAGAACACGTGAAGCAGTCCCGATGCAACACCATCTTTGCTGAAGTGACTTGTTTTTCAAAGATTGATGTTTACTGACGAGATTATGATGTTCAAAGAACTAAATTATTTCACCAAGGAAAATGAAGGCTCTAAGAACGACGGCTTTTCACCTTGACTTGATGTCCGATTTGTTACGACAACAGTTTAACTTCGAACGAGTACGTATAGTGATCACGAGCGTAATGGCAGATACCCTTATTGGTATCCTATGGTTGCTAATCAAGACATTATTGCATCGTTCGTAGAGGATTTGCTTCGGTAAAGACTTTTCATTTCTTACATTAGTTTCGGTTCCAAGGAAAGAGGTTTACTGAGAATGTTAAAGTATTGCGTCTGGGGAAAATCAATTTAAAATTGCTTGTGATAGAGATTCTACCTTCGCATCTTTCTCTATTAAGATGTTCTAAAGCTTTTTGCCCAAAAATTATGAAGTGGGTTGGGTTTTGCGATTTATTCAAAGATCAGCTACAAGAATCACCGAAATTTCTAAAACGAATAACGACACGTGTTCTTCCTTGTGTTTGCGCAGAAAAAGTAACTTCATTTTTGCACATTTATTAGTTAGGTGGAGTTAGGTAGAGGTCTTGCTTGAGCAGAAATGTTTTGGAAGAAGTCCGTCACACATGAGTTTTTCGCATCTTGCATGTTTCTTTGAGTGTTCGTCGTAAGGGGTCACCCATGAAATACGTCCTCAAAGTTTAATCTCCTTCCCTTTTGTCAATTTTGGTCCACTTTTAGCTGATCTTCTCTCCCTCGCCTTTAGTGAATGCGCAGAACTGGCAAAGAATTTTATCCTTAAGAAAATTCTGACCTCAGAAGTAACTTTGCGTTGGTGATTGCATCCAACATTATTATTAAGTTCAAACTTCTCTACACCAAAGCGCGAGATTGTAAACTTACGTTATGATGCGGAAAAAAACTTGTCTACAAATTTATACTAATGCTGAGATATGCAAGACTGGACTAAATGTTTAGGAGGAACTCTCAAAAACTTGGGGAAACTAATACTAAAACAAAGATGCCAAAGGCATTTACGTAAAACACGAAAAGTAATCTAAGTATATGAAGACTGAATTTACATCGATAGAAGTATTAAAAAAATCTCAGCTAGTATCTCTCTACAATTTTTTGAGTTAGATTTCTCTAGGCCTGGATCAAAAGTCTTACCGTGGCAATCCAAGTGCGATCCAAAATGGTCCCGTGAACAGTCGCATGACATGCAATAAACAAAGTATCAAGATTGTGTTTCGTAAATAGCTTATTCGCAGCATATTTTCCATATTTTCCTATAGCTTTGTTTATCGTGTGGCTGCGCTTCTGCTGTCACGTTTACCACTCCTGATAAATATTGAATTTTCACACGACCATTCTTAATAAAATATCCGACATACACTGTTGTGGCTGAAAGAAACAAGGGTACTCGAACTTGGTCATCTTGGCTAAAAAAAATACGCACTGACTTCCCTGCACCGATGCTACGTCCTTCAAATAAACTATTGTCTCTTTGCTGCCAAAGACTTTCAACTCTTAGTTAGTAACCCAGCTAGCTCAGAATTTGTCAAGTTATGCTCCTCTAGCGTTCTCCGCTTGTAGTTTCTTTCTTTGCTGCCACGTTGTCTTGATCTGCTTGGTGTTGTTCAGGCTTAACAAATGTTGGCTATAAGGAAAGCTTTGCCACTAGGAAAAGCTGATTCAGCATTGCCTTGCATGGTCTTCTTCCTTTGAATCGTTTAATTTGCACCACAGCACAACAGTGCGCAACGCTTGGAATATTTAAACAAAAACTGACAATTTCCTTTTTATTTCTTAAAAGTGCATGTCAATGCGATGAAAATACCTTCTTTTAACTTCACTTACACTTTTTCAGTTACTCAGCTCAAGAACAGGGCGAAAACTTCGAACAATTTTTTAAACTCACATTGAAGTAGACATGTACTACAGGGAGCTTCTGTGAGTATTTGTAAAATGATTGAGGCCCACAATCCACAGCACATCTCTGGTGATACCCGAGAAGAAGAGGCAGACAGGTGTTTGCCAGTGTAGGGATAATAAATTGAGAAACTGCAATCCCAGGTTAAGATCAAAATAATCACTGGCTGCCCTAGTAAAATTGCTAATGCTTTGTCATGACAGTTGCAGAGCATGAGGGCATACCAATGAAATGTCATATATGGCATGGTGTCTGTTAATCCAGGCATCAGGTTAAGTTCTTTAGATAGTGAGTCCCGCAGGTTGCCCAGAGAACTTACAGTTATCGAGAACGATATGTTTCCTCGTTCACCAATGATGCCGATGGATCGGACTCAAGCTTTCTTCCTCACTCTACCTCATTGTGATCTGGTGGATTGCAGTATTTACAGAACAGTTGCACTCATGTCGCATGCCAGTAAGGTTCTACTGTCGGCAAACCCGAAACAAAAGCTAATGAAGCAGAAAGTTACAGGGCAGGTTTCCGGCCAGGGACAGGAGCCAGGGATCAAATGGTCAATTCGCGAATGATCACAGAGAAGGCGTGCCGCGGGAATTCAATCAATCATAGTTCCTCAGTCTCATCAACAATAAAAAAGACCATTGACACTTTTTTGCATAATAAGCTGGGAATAACCATGATTGCATGGGATTTCCTATCTATAATGCAGACACAATAAATAAACCAACAATCAACTAAAACAAAAGAAACAGCAGCATCTTTATTGTTTAAAGTTTAACGAAGGGGTCACCCTATACGCTCACCCTACCTGTTTAATATTTACACAACAAAAAAAAAAAGGAATGAGAGAAGCCTTGATGGCTAGCAAAAAGGATTTCAAAATTAGTTATAGAATAATCAGTAATCTATGATATGCTGATGATGCAGTGCTGATCAATACATTGGAGAATTAACTGCAAGAATTGGTCATATTGTGTACATATGACTGGCAATCGACCACAATTTACTATAAGATCGTCCAACAGTTACACAGTGGTGCCAACAACAGTTAAGGGGGAACCTTAACAGCAGATGGAAATTGCACCAAAAATTATGCAGACAACTGGCTATTGGATGCTCCGCAAAGCAGTCATTTACAACAATATGGAAAAGTTGCAACATAAGAATCCTCACGACCTGGAGACTGATCAAGGGCCTAGTATGCTATTTGTAGTGCACGTTTATGAGACGCGAACCTTGCAAAGAAACGGCAAAAAGCAAATTGAAGCTTTTTTACAAGGTGGCACAGGCCTTAGACATTCCTGGACATAGCACAAATCAACTGAATCGATTTTAAAAAGATTGGACAGAGAATTTGATAAATAAAACTAAAGTTAAGTTTGCTTATGATCGTTACACGATAAAAATGAAACACTGCCTCAAAAAACTGTTGGGTGCACAACAGATAGTAGGAGCAGAGGAAGGCCAAGACGGCGATGGATAAAAACATCGTGAGGGCTTGATATCAATGAGTAAGTTCAGGTGAGAATAGAGAGAAATGTAGTAATGCTGCAAGCGTCGCTACTAAACACTTTATAGAAAGGAAGGAAATAGAGAAAGAGACAGATAACACGGATTTCCTGCCAGTATCTGGTTGGATTGGGGGTGTAGATCATGCGCACCGGAACAGTTGGGCTGACTGCGAGAAGATGGAGATAGAGAGGGGGAACTCACGCTATAATATATATCTGATCTAACGAAGGAGCTTACCAGCAAGTAAAAGCAGGTAACCTTAGCTTCCCTGTTTGCGCCTCAAAATCATTCACAAGACCACGACATGCCGGTGCTCTGAATAAAGAAAAACTTAAAAAAAAAAAAGCTGTTAAAAAAAAAACTTTAAAAAAAAGCGAGTATTACGCAGAACGAAGATGGCGGGCTAGCTGCAACAGAGCGGCTGCTGGAGTGCGCGAATTAATGTAGCAACCTAAACTGGAAGATTACGATGCACTGAGAACTTAAGTTTTTTAAAGACCCGAAGACCCTGAAACCCGCCAGACCCGAATACCCTGAAACCCTGGCTAGAGGATGCGGATGCGGCCATTTGTTTAGTATGGCTTAAGCATGTCAGTCGGTGAAAGATTACGTGACAAGAGAGCAAGTTCCAAGTTGAGCTTGGCGTTTTTGCCTCCTTCCTTTCGCCGTACTTTGTTTAAGTTTCAGAGGCAAGGTATTCGCTATGGAATCTCTAAAGAAGGAAGGTATTATTAGTTATATTTCTGTTTCGGCTGTTGTGACTGAGTTCTTTAACTTTTTTTCCATGCTTTGTTTAATTAGACATTCTAGATAGGCTCACTATGGTTTTTAAAATAAGTTTAGCCCTATCGTTTCGTAGAATCTAGATGGCTTTCAGTTTTGTCCCTGTAATCACCTTTTTTTGCATTAACATTATAATTAGCATATTAGCATTTTTGTTTAAGCTGCCCTAGTTATCAGCCCACACAGCTTTTGTATGTGTTTACCGATTTAAGTTTAAGACTATCATTATTTAAGACATTATTCTGAGTTTGCATATATATATATATATATATATATATATATATATATACATATACATACATACATGCATACATGCACTTGCATTACATGAAGCAATTACATGTATTTAGCAATACCTAGTCAAAGATTTCTGTTGACTCTACCTCAGTTGTTCGTACAGAATATTTCATCCTTGATGGTGTTCTGTTCAAAGGTGCTGGAGCATCTTCAACTGTGTTGTCTTGTGAAAATGCTTTGTAATTATTTCTGGACTTTATTTAGGTGTCTCATTGGGGATGAAGTAAGTATTCCCACAAGACTTGGAAATTGTCTTGTATTCATTTTATTATTAATATAACTGAATCAATAAATCATGGCGATTTGATTGACAGACACTTATGCCAGAAAAGTTTATTCTTTTACGCTTCTTGACTTCATGGCAATGCTGTGTCATACTTTTCAGGCTTCATTTCAATAAAATAAATGGAAGAGTTTGAAACTCAACTGTGTTATTCACTGTATATATGGAGAACTATGTTGCAGAGTGTCGTAAGCTTGGGAGTTTGTTTTCCTACATAATGGGGGAATTAATAGAGGTTTGGAGGAATGATGGATGTTTATTTGATGTGTATTGTTTGGATTGTATATAATGGCAATAGTGCAATTGTGCATATGAACAAACTACTAGAATTTAAGGTGGGAGATCGCCTGCTTCATTTTCTATCAATGAATATAAAGATGCTATTATTGCATTCTATTGTTGGCAGTTATGCATTTTGTAAGGATAGTTTCACAGGGATTATGAATAAATATCGGAAGTCCTGGCAATGTGTGATTTTACCAATTGGAGCTTAATTCACTGGTCGAATTAACATTTACAATCCCAAATTTTGGGAAAATGTATTGTTCTGTGGTCTTTGATTCACTTCGATACAAAACAACTGTCATGGTTAAAGGAAATCCCTTTCAGACAACATTTATAAAATCTCAAGCTTCAAAAGTCCTATATGGCTAAATGGATAAGATGAATGGCTACCACACCTGTTGATTGCTAAAAGTTGTCTATGAATTGTCATTGCTTGTGGTGGATACTTGCTAGATATGTAATTGATTGATTTTGTGTATGTTTTATTCTTTCTTGTTTTTTTTTTTTTTCGTTCCTGGCTGCTGTGTTCAACCAATCAGTAAAGTTTGCCAAAAATTGATGTTTCAGATCAAGTTTCATTGTTTGCAAGACGACTAGCAGGTGGTAGCTTTTTTTCTTGATGTGCACTTGCCTTTGTAACATTACAGTATCTCGGAATTGTCAAGCAATGTAGAAAAGTCATTTAAGTTTTTGATGTTGCTGAAGGAAAGCTAAGGCTGAACATAAACTACTTTGCAAATATGACTACAGTTGTGAGAATCGAGATGTCCTGTTGGATTAAGTAAACAATAATGCATTGAGAATGATTACTGTTGATGTAGTTCGACAGTTTCTTCATGCCCATCACGATAACGGTCAGCGTCTTCGCAATGCTAGATGGGCCCCGGAACTGAGTGAAAGAGAGAAATAAGCTGGAGGAAGAAAGGCAATTATAGTTAAGACAGCGCTCGGATCAGTTGGAAGAAAGAAACTTTAGTTCAGGTACGAAATAAGTCCTGACAAAACTGACACAGCAGAAGTCAAACGTAGGACTATGCTTGATATATCAAAATTGTTTGATCCTAGTTCCATGTTGTGGGTTGCTGAAGCTGCAACAGTATTGGTGTAGATCTTAAGAGCTTGGCTCTCAACCAAAGTTCCATCTGAGTCATAAGTGACTTTAAACCTGATGTTCTTTTAGCGGTCCATTAGGATTATCTCCTCAAGGACCTGACCGGAATGTAAACGTCGCCTAAGCTTGCACCTGAAAAAGCTAACCCAAATAGCTTACTGCTGCAAAGCTTCCTAAAGGTACTTAAAGAGCCCATTAGGATTATCTCCTCGCTAGAACTGTTCATACGACACTTATAGAATGGAATGACATTGTTAGCAATGTATTTGGTATGTTGTTAGATACAGCGAGCTCCGTTTCGGGTCTGATAAGTGGAGCATTCTCTCAGCCTCAGAAGATTCTCAGTCATAGGCTTAATGTCATTTTCTGATTGCCCTCACATGGAAGTCGTTGATAGGGCCGCTTAGGATAACCTGGGGTTTTACTTAAGGTTATGAAGTCCTACTTTTCAAAAGATTTAAGCGCCAGCGCGTTGTCTTAGTCCTTAAGGTGGATTTCCATATCTGGAAAATTTTCCGCGGACAGAACGGATCAAAAGATGCCGCTAATTAGTCCGCAGAAATGTTCTGATGGCCAGGTTCCACACAAGGAAAAATTTCCGCGGACGGTAATTGCTGAACTTATGAACTGATAAAGCATCCGCAACTTGGATTCGCCAGCAAGGTCTTCGGGCCAGATTAATTGCGAATACAAAATAAGCCCGCAAAGATCTGCAACAGATTACCTGCAGGTATGGCACCAGTAAGTATTACTACTAAGAAACTGCTTCTGCTGCAAAATTTCGAAGATAGGCCTGCTTCAAGAAAGCCTACGTGGATGAGAAAGATTTACAGGGAAAAGTAGAATTCCACTTGTTAGTGCAGGAGATGAGAATGTTCGATCGGAAACTATTGTTCGAATATTTTCGCATGACACCTGCGAGGTACGAAGAACTTTTGACTAAGATTGCGCCACAAATAACTAAAGTTATGCGTAAACGCAAACCTATGCATGCTAATGAGCGGCTAAGTGTTACTTTGCGGTTTCTGTTTACTGGTGACGCCCAAGCTTCTATTGCAAAAAAGCTTCCGCATTAGCCCCGCTTCCATTTGGGCGCTTCTTGCTTGAAACCTCGCGTGTCGTATGAGAATAACTGCAAGGTCAGTACTTGCTATGCCCAACTTATTCCGAGCGACGGAAATGCATTGCGAAAGAATTCGAGAGGTTTCAGTTTCCTCATTGCGTCGGGGCCATTGATGAGAAGCACGAGGTGATGCAGGCTCCAGCATGTTCAGAGTTTTAATTATAAAAGAACCCTACTCGCTGGTATTGATTGCTGTGTGCGATGCAAATTATAAATTTACCATGGTTGACATCGGCGCATCTGGTCGCAACAGTGACGGTGGCGTATTTAGTGGCAGCGAGTTAGGTTACGCTATATCCAATAACACCCTGGACTTTCCACCTCCCGATAGAATCGGGCTGAGCAGAGATGTTTTTTTTCCCGTATGTATTTGTTGCTGACGAAGCCTTTCCATTGAGACCTAACATGATGAAGCCTTTTCAGCGGGAAATGCAAGGACTAAAGCAAAGGGTTCTTAACTATCGCTTGTCAAGAGCTCGAAGAGTCGTTGAAAACGCGTTTGGGATCTTGGCATCCAGATGTTGAGTTCTTCGGAGGCCCATCATTGCACGAGTAGAACTAGTTGAAATATCTTTGAAAGCAGCAGAGGTTCTCCACAATTTTTTGATGGATGGAAAGGATTTTATAAGTAGAAACCAGTACTGCTCTGCGGATATGTTGGATTCAAATACGGTGGCGGGAGCATGGCGGTAATTCGAGCCTACCACAGGATTAGTATCGCTCCCAGGACCAGCCGGTTTCAATAACTATACTGTTACCGCCAAGAAAGTTCGCAAAAACGTAATGGAATTTTTCTTTGATGGAGACGGGGCAGTTCCTTGGCAAATAGACAGCGTTACTAACACTCGAAGCTACTAATTGCTTTCATGTGACGACTTTTAAATTCATCGCTTACTTCATTTTGTATGTATGACGTTTTTTAAATTCAATTTTAACGCCTATTTTTATAATGAACCGCATTTGTAACGATTTTCGTACCTGTGTTTTCAATTTCCAAGTTTTTTTTTGCTGGCAAAGTTAAAGTCAGCGATTGAAGATTTCCTTTCAATGCGTTATATGGATGTCAACGTAGGGAAGATAAAAAAGCAAAACAAATACGTTACCATCTATTAACTATGCCATTTATTCAATGTCATCGCCAACAAGTTCATTAATAGCATGAAAGACCCGAATCTTTGCTATGCGTTTATGGCGACCGGACCAACTCTTTAAGTCGTCTGCCAGGCTTAACAAAAACTGAACGTGCGTGTCATTTCGTTCTTCTTTATCCAAGTCTTTCTTTATGGACGCCATAAGAAGTGCCGTGACATCTTCTTTAGTGGAGCCTTCCCTCCGTCTCTTCTGCCCACTTTTTTCCCTTGCACCTTACTCCACGGAACTAGCTGTGGATACAACTGAATTAGGGGGAGATGCTGCATGGTCGTCCACTGACGAGGGAACATTTGTTGCCGTTGGTCGATTCTGGAGGCAGTCAGTGACAAACGAGAGCTCTCGAAAGTACTGGCACGTTGGTAGTGACGACCGACCATTTCCCGCAGAGTGTCGCCTCTTCAGGCACTTCCGATAATTCTCCCTCAAATTTGTCTCCGCCTGAACCACGCTTACTAAAAAAGGAAAATCCAAAAAATTTATTTGCCCTCTTAGATCAGAATCAGTTAAAAAAATACTGCGCATGTGGTAGTATCATAATGAAAAATATCTGTGAGATGTTGCGTAAGGTCTAAGAATAACCAGACATTAAAACTTTCCTGTTGATCTTGAGAATAAGTAATTTATCAGAGCATGCACAGTTTGCAGGAATGGATGCGAAATGCCTTACCCATAAATTGAAATAATGGATTACATAATGCATACCGGAGAGTTTGATGGCCTAGAAAACTAGGATACTCCAAACGATTTCGCAAAGTTACTGTTGCAATTTGTCACGCGATAAATACAACAAACTCGGATATTATCACGCGACATGGAAAGGGGTGCAAGAATTTCTTAAATCGCTTATGTAAACGTCTGAAAGCAAAAGCAAATTTGGTTAAGACTGCAATAATTTCCTAGCTACGCCAAAAATGCTATAGAAAGGAAAGAATTCCAGGGGCCAGATTGTCTTTGATTTCCGAAAATTCCCGCGAGAAGTTCCCGAAACGACAATTCCCGGAAATTCCCGGTGTTGTTTACGGGTTTATCGAGAAGTTTCGAGAATTCCCGCGGGAATTTTTGAGGCGCTTAATTCCCGGGAATTCCCGGTGCCCCTGCTTGCGTGGCGGGGTGGGGTGCGGTGGGCTAACAATGTGTCCCACTGCCAGTAGTTAATCGGCACATCAAAAGCAGCTGGGACCACATTCAAGTAACGAATTTAAAATTTTGCTTCCATTTTTTCTGACTCTTCTCGTGTATGTCCTTGCTTCTTACCTGATTTTTAGCGTTGGATTAATAGCAACACAAACCATATTTCTCCTGTGTATACTGCGTATTAATTACGAATGTTTGTATGGTTAAATGGATTCATTGATGAATGGACGGATGGATGGACGGATTCGTCGTACTGAACTATTGCCGTATGGGTCTTTTGTATATATGTATATCTTCGACCTATTTAGATGGGCTTGGGAAAGACGCTGCAAGCTATTGCTATAGCCTACTACTACAAAGACGAGTGGCCGCTGTTGATAATAGCTCCTGCATCCCTTTGCTTTCAATGGATTGAAGCCCTAGAAGACTGGTTACCTGACATTGTACCTGGGCGAATTCACTTGGTTAGGGGCTTCTCTGACCTAAAGTAAGCTACTTTTAGGTGGTTTGTCTGACATTTACGTCTGAAGTTTTTGTGCCTTAAACCCATTAGTTACACTTCCATTGTGACAAATGTCTTACTTAATTGACTTGTATCTTTTAGCGGAGGTCCTGATGACGGCAAACAGTTTCGTTAAGTTAATTTCTTATTAAGTCTCATGAAGATATGATTAGTCGCAATCCTGCATTCAATTGTTTGAGTGCTTATAAATTAATTCTTAATCTTTGCAGCTCTCTTCTGGAATCGGAAATTTCGATAATTAGCTATGGCATGCTAAGCTACGGCAGACATGACTTGTTAGCATCGATTTTGAAAAAGCGTGGGTTTGGTGTGGCTATCCTTGACGAATCGCACTATATAAAGAATCACAAGTCTAAGCGAACACAGAAAGCGCGTGAAGCATTGAGCAGCATCAGAAGAATTATTCTGCTAACTGGGACTCCTTCCCTGGCAAGGCCTGAAGAGGTTCGTATATTTATTGTTGCATTGTAGTTTTCCAGTGCTGGAAAACACTGGCAAACTCCCCGACAAAACTTGAAATGTTGAAGAAAGACAAGGAAAATTAAGCGATTGTGTCTGTCAATGGAAAGGACTGTGAAGTGGTCGTACGCAAAGGTATTGGCTATCTAAATGACTCTCTGGTTATGCGGCTACTTACGGCGAAATCGCCTTTTTTTTCATCGAAGTAATTACATACTCTGTTGCCTTTTGGTTGAGCGATCCGTTGCTTTTATAGATCTTTCAAAAATTGTATAAAAATCTAGCAGATATCGAGGTGACTTTGTTGCATCTTCAACTTCGATTGGAGTGAGTCATATATTTACTCCTTATTTCAACGCATTTATTATTAGTTGGACCAACGCTGTGAAAACGTTCTAAAACTCGCGATGAGAATCATTTCCGTGGCCAAACCATCCTTATAGTGATCGTTCTAATTTTCATTTTTTCTACCCTCATGATCGCCATATTTTTGCATGGGATGCCGTATGTAGCTAGTCTTCTAGGATATTTGTTAAGCCATGAGGTCTTCTTCCTTTTTTTTTTGAATAAGCTATTTTTTACAAATATTTGAAACATGTCTGTGGAAAAGTATACACTGAACTAATCGCCTTGGGCCCTCATCGGATGTCGATGAGTACTTGTTGTTGTTGGTGAAGAGCCAGGAGTTTCCCCGGATGTGCAGTCCATCGATTGTCGGTGACAGCAAAGCCAGTCGTCGGATGTATGTTGAACCTCTCAAGGAGCTAAAGAGCTCTTTACGTGCCCTCAAGGGGAGGCTCGGACAACTGGTCGATGCTCCAACGATCGTGAAATTGTCATCGCACTGTCCCCGGTTACCAAGAGACACTCTTCGTGAAGATCTTTCCAGCAGACGACGATGTCGTACTGTTGCTGGTTCGCTCTTCTTAGGAGATTCGCCAAACAGGGATGAACATATTGACTGAGACACTTTCTAAAATAACCTGAAATATTTATAACGTATTTCAGAAGATTAATATAATGATGATCAGTCATAATAATGTTAATAAAAGTAGATCCTGACAAGATTTCAATGTTTTGGGTGTCATTAAAGGAAGAATTTGTGCGTCATTTACACCTGATAATTATGTGTACCTGTCATGTTGTTCCGACTTAGATTTAAAGTGTTTGAAGATTATTCAGCTTTATTAAAATATAGTCATTAGCATTAACTAGCGTACCATTAACGGTTATAGCGTGTTAAATACCATGCAACTTATTATTCTGTTAACTTGTGGTGGAAGATAATTTTGCTTGTCATTTAAGCTGTACTCACAAGTATGCCTGCTGCAGCCTCGTCTTTTCGGATCGTTTATGAACTATGCAAAGCGGTATTGCAATGGCCATTATGTGGTTGAGTATGCTGCTGGTGGAAGACCATTTAACAAGTTTAACACAAAGTACGTGACGCGTTGGCTCATGCTAGTGCTTTTCGCGGTTCTCGTGTTCTATCTTTGTTTAAAGGAAAGAGTATTAAATTTTATGATGGGCTTGGTTCGATATATTGGTTGATTGATTGATTGATAGATTGATTGATTGATTGATTGATTGATGGGTAGATAGATAGATGGGTGGGAGGATAGATAGATGGATAGATAGATAGATAGATGGATAGATAGATAGATAGATAGATAGATAGATAGATAGATAGATAG
>QQSS02047436.1:0-18344 GCA_003687565.2 Craspedacusta sowerbii
TTCGTTGTTTGTAACAGCCAAAAAGATTTTTAAGGAAGGTGGGTTTAATTTAAGGAAGTTTTCTTCAAATTCGCAGGCGCGTGAGCGCAGTTTAGAATCGTGTGTCCAGAGTCCTACAGTTACCGCGGGCTCGGATGTCTCCTTTGCAGAAGCGTCGCAAAGGTCAATTCAGTCACCGAAGTCAGTTTGTGAGCAGAAAGTTCTTGGAGTTATAGGGAACAAGGAGGCAGACAATTTTGTATTCCGTTTTGATGCTCTTCTAGCTGCTTAACAGAGTCTTCCCATGACAAAACGCGGTCTCTTACAACTTATTGCCCGTTTTTATGATCCACTTGGTCTGCTTTGTCCTTTTTTTGTCCGCCTAAGGTGCGTTTTTCAGCAGGTTTGCAGGTCAGGAATTACATGGGATGACGTTTTGTCTGATGAGCAAGTCTTGTACGTTCGTAATTTGTTGGAATGCCTGAAGAAGGTTGGAACTTTAGAGTTTCCTGGGTATTGCTTGTGTTTTGAAATGGTGGATGTAGAAGAGGTAACTTTGGTAGGTTTTAGTGACGCAATTCTAGCAGCTTTTGGGAATGCGTTGTATTCTCGAGTGCAATCCAAACGTGGAGTTGAAGTAAATTTAATTGCGTCGAAATCTCGTGTTGCACCATTGAAAACTCAATCTCTGCCTAGACAAGAACTTCTAGGGTGCTTGAGTTTAGCCCAGCTTGCTAAACTAATTGTATCAGCCCTGTCATCAGTTGTTCGTATTGAATCGCGCGGCTATTATTCAGAAATCACAACCGCTCTGTGTTGGATTAAAAATAAGGAAAGTAGTTTCAATCAGTTTGTTGAGAAAAGGGCAAGGAAAATTCGTAGTGTTTTGGAGGTTTCGGAGTGGATGCATTTTAGTGGCAAGGACAACCCAGCAGACTTAACTACACGTCCGATGATGCCTGGTGAGCTTAAGAACAAGGAGTTCTGGTTGCATGGCCCGAAATGGTTAAAGTTGCCTGTTAGTGAGTGGCCGGTAGCGGATGATGTAGCAAGGTTTACGGAGGAGAGAGTTTCGGAGATGCGAGTGGAAGACAGAAAGTTAGTAGTTTTAGCAAACGTATTAGCTGCTGGCAATATGGGTAATTTAGTCTGTTGCTCACATTGTAGCTCCTGGTTGAAGTTACGTAGGGTTGTTGCGTATGTTAGGCGTTTCGTAAAAAATATAAAAGGTAACGGCATGGTTTACCGAAATACTCAGCGTGGAAGGAACAGCTTGGAATATTCTTAGATGAAGCGGGCGTATTAAGGTGTGCCGGTCGCATGTTGCATTCCAGTTTAGAAGCCAGTCGGAAATACCCCATTCTGTTGCCAAGATCAAATGAAATCACCTATCTGATTGTGCGAGACGCCCATGAGCGCGTTCTGCACAGTGGGGTAAATGACACGATGGCGTTTATTCGTCAGCGGTATTGGATTCCTCGGCTACGACAACTGACTAGAAGTTTAGTATCCAAATGTGTCGTATGTCGCTGGATCGACGGCAAGTCATACAGTCAAGTGCCTCCTCCTCCATTGCCGAATTTTAGCATAATTGTGAGTGAGCCGTTTTCTATTTCTGGCGTTGACTTTGCAGGGCCGCTGTTTGTTAGAGGAAATATTGGAAGTGGAGATGTTAGAAAGGCATATGTATTCTTATTCACGTGCATGTGGACGCGCGCCGCCCACCTCGAGCTTGTTCCTGACATGAGCTCCTCGGCTTGCATTCGTGGCTTGCGTAGGATTTTTGGGCGCAGAGGTGTTCCCGACACGACTTTTAGTGACAATGCAAAGGTTTTTTGGTCGGAGGAAACTTGCTTGTTTGTATGTGACCGTGGCATTACTTGGAAGTTTAGCACTCCCCAGGCGCCGTGGAAGGGAGGTGTCTGGGAGAGAATGGTTAGGAGTGTTATAAGGTGTCTAAAAAAGGTCTTGAGAAATGCTAGCTTGATGTATGAACTCAAGACAGTAGTAATTGAAGTAGAAGTTACTATTAATAACCGACCTTTAACCTACATACACGCCGACAGTTTAGACGTGTTGACTCCCAACCACTTGAGTCAAGGTCGAGCCCTTCCGATTCTCTCACAGTCAGAGAGCAAAGGTGTCGCGTTAAAGCCTGAGGCAACTAGCATTAGCGCTAGAAGTAGATTTTTGTACAGGAAAAAACTTCTAAGAGATTTTCGTTGTAGATGGGAGTGAGCGTACCTTGATTGCTTGCGACAATCGCACTTGATGCCTAGAAGCAATATCATCCGCAGGCCTAGCCTGGGTGATATTGTGGTTGTGCATGGCGATGCACCACTTTTGACGTGGAGGTTAGGTAGAGTTCTTAAACTAGTAGAAAGCGTTGACGGGAAGGTTCGATCGGCTATGGTAAAACTTGGCTACTGGCAATATAGTGAAGCGATCCATAGTTTCCTTGTACCCGCTCGAGCTGAGTCAACAAGACCGTACGAGTTGCTTCGACAAGGAATCCGTTGTCGACAACGAAAGGCGGGTCACTACGACTTTGACCGACCGAAGGTGAAGCGCGACGGGGCCGAGACGATGACGGATGCCACCGAAGTGAGACGAGTCGACGCCACAAAAGTCGATGCAAGACCAAAAAGAACTGCAGCGGTTGAAGGAGAAGTAAGAAGCAAGTGGATGTCGTAGAGTTGTGAACTTATATGTGCGTGTACATGCATATATACATGTATCTTTATTAATTAAGCTGAATCAGTTTGATTCAGGGAGGCAGTGTAGCAAATTTAATTCTTTTAATTGGGACCTGGGCGAGAGTTATTAGCGTGGGTTTTGCAGAGCGGTCTTGTTTTACCGGTTTTCTCGCCCCATGCCCCGTGAGCGTATATATGTTGCGATGTTATTAGATTCTTCATTCATTACGAGTTTAAGAGTAAAGGCTGATCGATTCCGAGTTTTAGAGTTTACGTCTACAAGTTCAGGATTAAAGTCAATCAAGAGTACAAGAAGCTGAGAATCAGTAAGCGTTTAGAGTTTAAGTTAAGATTACGCAGATTACAAACTAGTCGTCTCTCGCACTGTCTTAGATAGAGTAGGCTTGCCCGACGATTTTTGTTTGTTGAATAGAAAAGGAGTTTGGAGTAGGAAAAGCCGAGTTGCAGTCTTAAGTTTCTACAATAGGCTGCATTATTGCTTCTCGCACTGTTCCAGTAATATTTCAGAATGGCCATCGAAGAGGGACAGTTAACGCGCTGCTTAATGACGCAAGCACAAAGACATATGTCATTAGCGATGTCGCGGCTGAGCTTGGCCTGCATGGTGCCAGCAGACTCTGTTACAGTTAGTACCCTGAATGGACACGTGAAGACCATCACAACAATGCCAGTGGAATGTGACCTGGTCAGTTTGGATGGTAAGCCAGCGAATCTACGCCTACACAGCGGAAAAGCTGACAGGCAATCTGCGTCCGTTTGAGTGGAAGTTCAAAGCGAAAAAATTGGGCTCACTTGAAGAGAATACCATTTCCAAAGCTTAGCTCCCGACAAGTTGTTGACATTCTTATCAGAGCTGACCATGCCGCCCTGCACACATCACTAAAAGCAGTGCAAGGTGGGCCAGGGCAAACGATTGCGCGTATGACCCCTTTGGGACGGACTTGTGACGGAAGCATTGGGCAGAATCATAGTAGTCAAGGAAGATGCATTTACTTTTAAAAGTCAAGGGCCTAATCAGAATGCTACAAGTACGGAGCAAAACTTTTTGACTACAACTGCAGCTTTGTTTGATCCGAAGGGGTTCTTGGCACCTTATCTGATCCGTGCCAAGACGTTTCTTCAAGATATCTGGCTTATTGGACAAGACTGGGTCGAACCACTGAGAGAAAATCTAACAAAGAAGATACAGCAGTGGTACAAGGAGCTTCCGGACAAGTCCAGCATAAGAGTTCCAAGATGCATCCAGCTCCAGGGTGAAACAAGTGAGGTTAGCTTGCACATCTTCAGTGATGCTTCTAATGAATCCTATGCTACGGTTGGCTATGCTCTCTGTCAGTACAGAAGTGACGATGCCTCGTGCGGGTGATAGCATCAAAAACAAGAGTTGCACCATAGCATGCTGTAAGCATCCCGCGCCTTGAACTACTCGGAGTTACACACAGCATGTATCTGGCAAACAATGTAGCGCCTACTATCACTTCCTAAAACGTAAGGCAAGTTTTTTTTTTGGACAGACAGCATGACAGTGCTCTGGCGGTTAAAAAGCAGGAGCAGAGCTTTAAAAACCTTTGTCGGAATACCAATCGCTTAAATCCAAGATTCAGCCCCACGCACCCAACTTTGGAGGCGTGCACGAGAGGATGATCATGTCCGCCAAGCGTGCTATAAACGCCATTCTAGGCAACGGAGATGTGACCGTTGAAGATCTCACTTCCGCGTTTGTTGGTGCTGAAAGCCTAATAAACTAAAGACCGTTGACCTTTCAATCAACTAGTGCTGAGGATGATCTTCCCATAACACCGAATCATTTGCTTCATGGAAAAGTAGGAGGACAGCCATCCCCAACAGCCGTGGACAGAACGGGTTTCAATTAAAAAAGAGGTGGAGACGGCTTCAAAAATAAGTACGGCATTTCGTTTGAAGATGGATGAGAGAGTGGCATCCCTTGGAAGACGAAGTAAATGACACCGTGAAACTGACGATATAAGCTTAGGAACGATTGCACTAGTCTTATCAACTGAAACAACCAGAGGAGAATGGCCTATGGGAAGAGTCATAGAAATGTACCCCGGAGCTGATGGGCACATTCAAACTGTGAAATTAAGAGTGCGTGGAAAAGATTTGTTGCGACCAATCACGAAGACATGTCCAATCGGCCAACCCAGTAGAGAAAAACAATGATCGTTACATCTCACTGTGTGGTGAGGATTTTCCGAAGAAAGTTGAGAACCCGAAAATGATTGGGTCTCCATATCGAGAGAGATAGCTTCCCATCGAAACTGACTTTAATTATGCTTGCGTAGTGTAGATAATTACCGTGGCCGTGGCTAACTACGTTTGTGTGGGGACTTAATTATATTGCGTAGGGTGCTTGCCGGTAGAAAAACTACTTAATTATGCATTGAGCAATATATAGAAACTAGCACTGTTGTATCTACGAAACTATTTACGTTTATTAAAGTTTTTATGATCTTTTGTGGGTGGGGGAAATTTTGCATATATTCGGAAGATTGTTGGCAATAAATCAGTGCGACGGTTCAAGTGAACCAAAACGGCTGCAGAGTCACTTCTCTACTCCCTCTCGCCTCCCTTACAATGGTTATGCAACTAACAGGCTGGTAAAATCTAGTTGTCCTATGGTTATCTCCACAACACCTCTTCGCAACTTTGCGACACAGCTGTTGTCGCAGATTTTCTGACATGAGTCGTTAGGATCGCCGCGAATTGTCTCTCTTATATCCACCCGGTGAACTTCTACCATGCTTGCCTTTAAACACACAATTGCTTCGGTTGCGCATTTGCGTCTGATATTTCATCTGGTGCGGAGTCACTTGTCTTCATTGGAAACTCTTCTGTCGACACCTCCCCTGGATCATCATCCTCAAACGTGGACGCACATGTTCAATGTGACGTCGCCATACTGGTCCTTTGGGGGTAGACTCGTACATTTACGCACCTCGTGCCCAGGATTTTGACAGCCGTCACTGCAACCGATCTCGGATCCTTTTCTCGGCGTGGGCCGCAGTACAAGGCATAGCACAGAGTTCCCACAAGGTACTCTGTTGTCTTTTTGATCCGCGTCATAGCTGCTGGCTTCTCAGCTTGCTGACTCACTTGCTTGCTTTGAGCAATGTGTACAGGCGAAGGCATTAAGGTGTCAATTTTGCTGCGAATGTGACGTCCATTTAGCAGCTCGCTAGGCAAGTAGCCACACTCTAATGGCGTCTTGTGATACTGCATTAAAATTCCTGAAGAGCGGCTTTAGGTGGCAGGGAAGACTTCTTCATCAAATTCTTGAATGTCTGGACCATTCTTACCGTGGCGCTGTTTGTTGCAGGGTGATAGGGTGCGCCAGTCAGATGAACTATTCCGCGGTTATTGCACCATGACTGAAACTCCTCGGAATGGAATGTTGCTGCATTGTCAGTAACTATGACATGTGGGTATCAGAAATGCGCAAAGTCCTCTTCCAAGATTTCCACAGTTGCCGTTGACGTTGAACTCGTTGCGTGTATGCTCGGGTACTTGGAGTACGCATCAACGGTGGCCAACCAGTTGTGTCCCATAAAGGTGATGGCGTGGTCAACATGCAAATGCATTGTTGAGACTGTTTCCAAATGTCTTCGTCAAAGCTGGGCCAATACACAGCTGTGCGCGCCAGCTGCTTCATCCGCTGGACCCCAAAGTGTACCAGGTGCAGAACACTTAGCACTTCTTTCCTGAGACTTGCTGGTACAGCGACTCTAGCTCCAAAAAGCAATCTTGAAGAAATCACTCACCGAATAACACGTGCTATGTCCTTTCCTTGAGTTCTTCACTGGAGGCCAGCCTTCACGCACGTATCGCATCACCTGAGCAATTACTGGATCTCTTGCTGACTCCTTCATGATAATTTGAGGATCCAGCGGCTTCAGTTGCTGTGACATCGTTCTTATCAGACAGACAACGTCTATGTCATCTCTGTCCTCCTTTCCGCCTAATTCTCTGTCTGGGCCAGCCGGTAATCGGCTAAGAGCATCAGCATTGCCATGCTCCGTTGTCTTTCGATACTCGATATTGTAGTCACTGATCACTGACTTACAATCAGTGCCCATCTTGCTGGTCGGTTGGCAGCCAGCGCAAGAACAGGCTTGTTCGGCCCAAAACTTAACTGCAGACGCTTGTGATCTGTAATTAAGATCAAATTTCTACCGTAGAGGAATTGGTGAAATTTATCCAATCCATATACGATTGCCAGTGCTTCCTCTTGGATCTGGCTGTAACGGCGCTGGGCAGGCGTGACCATCTTCAAAACATTCGCAATCGGCCTTTCGTTTCCGTCAGAACAACGGTGGAACAATACTGCTCCGACCCCGACATATGAAGCGTCACATGATATTCCGACCTGCATTGCCGGATCCACATGTGCGAGCACGGCTTCTTCGCACAGCATTTGCTTTAGCGTCTCGAAGGCTGCTTGCTGATCAGCACCCCATATCTACGTTTCCCCTTTCCTCCGTAGTTGATTCAATAGCTCTTCGACAGTCGCGAGATCGCGCAAATACTTTCTGTTAAATTGTACTAACCAAGAAATGAGTCCAGACCTGCACAATCAGTTAGTGGCATCTTCAAAACTGCCTCTACCTTTTGTCCTTTAGCAATTCCTTGACGGGATAGTGTGTGTGTGCCGAATCTTCCACGGAAGGTTTTGCGAACTCGCACTTCTCTTATCGACATCTTAATCCGCGTGCCTGCAGTCCCGTCAGTAGTGCTCAAAAATTTTGGACATGCTCCTTTGAATTCGCTCATCTGACTGAAATGTCATCTAGGTAAACTGCTACACCACGCAGATCAGACGTCAACTGCTCCATTTTCTCCTGGAAATTTCCAGGAGCCGAGGTAATCCCACACCACAATCTTTGCTGCAAAAGAACGCCACGCTGGGTGCTCAATACAAGATTTATTTGACTCCCCGGAGTCAGTCTTACTTGATTATACGCTTCTGCTAAATCAATTTTTGTAAACCCAAATCCACCACCAAGTTTCCTCGTCAGCTTTTCTGGCAGTGAAATTCTCTGTTGGTGAAACTCCAGCTGAGGATTCACAGTAACCGAGTAGTCGCCACATATTCGAACTCTGCCTTTCTCTTGGCCAGGTAGTAGCGCCTTGCGAATGAGAACTACCGGCGTACCATGTTTGTTATATTGCACAGGCTTCCATATCTGTTTTGCTATCCGTTCAGCTATCGGGTCATTAACATCCTCCTAAAAAGCGAGGGGCACTTGCTTGGCAGAATCTTTAAAACGCACTTCGAGTTCAAAGTCTTTCAACCATCCACGTTCTGGCTTGAAAACTTGGGCGAATTCCTCCCACGCTTTTCGCCATTCGCGCTGCAGATCCACATCTTGTATCAAATAGTCGAATACGGAATTAACTTGACCAGGCAATTGATCTGACATAGCATTATGCTGAACAATGCCCAGCGTGCGATTAACGTCGATTCCCATCTTTATGATGCTCTCGCATCCAAGTATGTTGAGCCCTGGTATTCTCACAACGTTGAGTGGTAGCTTATGGGTCTCCATTCGATCACCCTCGCAGACAGCTGCTTCGGCCATAAACATTCCAATGACCGATGACGGAGATCCGTCCGCCTCCTCGTAAACATAGTCCACGCTTTGAAGATTCGGTCTACCAAGCTTCTTCCAAATGTTTTCGGAACAGAATTCGTCACCTGCGCCGGTGTAAACTTTGAACTTCAACCTCCTTCCATTGAATTCGATAGGCAACTCCAGCTGCGGAAGCTTTTTCTGCAGGAAAACCGAGCGAATCTGACGTCTTGTTATTGGTTTCACTGCAATGTCTGCTTTCTTCTTCTTGCCTGCTGCCTGAATGTAACCCTTTTTTATGCAGTAGTGGCACGTGCTTTCCTTGAAACGGCATCTTTCCGCAAAGCGGTCTTGCTTGCCTCAGCGAAAACACGTGGTCGGGCTTTTTACCGGCTTGGCCTGATGGTTTCTTCCTGTTTTGCACATTGTGTTGGTCGATCGCTTTGGTACCATACACGTTTTCCTTAGCTACCTTGGCCGCTTCTTCAATTTCAGTCGCCATCTTTACCGCATGTTCAAACGTAGGCTCTGTGTCTTTTACTTTAAACAGGGACTTCAAAATCTCTTCATTGTTCAGGAAGCACATAAACTTGGTACGAGGGCTTCATCTTGAGGCTTTTTGATACCCGCAAAGTTGGACGTAGCTGCTTCTTGTCGAATCCGGCCTGCAAACTCGGCTATTGTCTCTCCCGGTTTCCACTTATGTCCGACCAAAACTTGAATCGCTTTTCGCACGACAAACCTTGTCGGATCATAATGTACCTTCATAAATGCCTCTATTTGTTCCATCGTCAAACTTTTTACCTCCCTGGCTGGCTCCTGTTGCAACGCAAGCGTACTTTGCAGCTTGTATGTAGTCGCGACCTGATTCGTCAGAACGACCTTTGCTTTTTTTCTTCGGGAGCTGAGTTGGCTTCGAATGTGTTAAAGCGTTGGCAGTAGTCGTCCCACAGTTCCGATGTAGTATACTCGCCGCGTAAGGAGTGGCAGTTCCAATGACGGATTTTGATTCCAGCATTTTCAGTACAGCTTCGTTCTGCTTTCGAAGCTGTTCTTGTGCTTCGGCATGTCGTTTCTCGGCTTCTTTACGCTGTTTGTCAGCTTGCTTACGCAGTTTCTTAGCGTCGTGGCGTTGGTCTTCCAGCAGCCTGCTTTGCTCTCGCAGAGCTGCAATTAGATCAGCAAGATCCGCCATTTTGATTACGTCAATCGAAAAACCGTTCAAAGCAGGTCGCGATCCCAATTACTTCAGACTGGCCTTAATTAACCAGCGATCTTCTAATTAAGTCAGCTTTACCTTCGTCGCCAATTTATTCTGCTGTGACAAGCGCTTTGCTTTGCACGTGTGGAGCCAGAATGACAGCCGCTTTGTTTACTCCAATCAAGTCTCTCTCATAAACTGTAAGATCACTGGTTATATACTCACTGCTTAAGTTACATAATCTAGACCATAGCAATGCGTTGCCTAGCACCATAAGCTATACAACAGACCAACAGATCCATAATACAATAGCTTCAGCATCACCCTATGTTTTATAACGCGAATTACACAGCATTAATACCAGTCAGACGGGTAATAATAAGGTTATGGAACTAACAGGCTGGTATAGTCTAGTTGTCTTATGGTTATCTCCACAACAGCTATAATAGAATTTTGGACAAATCGAACATAGAGAGCACCCCATCATTAACGTGCAAAGTCTTCTGGAAAAAATCCCATGTCAATCTGTCACACTTGATGAGCTATCAAACAGGGAAAACACCTCCAAGTATTACAACCTTTCTGAATTTAATGACCTGAAAGTAAACGAACATGCTTCTTTTGGGCTCATGCACAAAAGACTTGCATAGTTGTCCGCCCATCACATCGAGTTGGCTGCTTTGCTGTCTCTTATCCAGTATAAATTTAAAGTAAATGGAATTTTTGAAACTCGTATTAAAGAAGTAAATGGTATAACAAGTTCCATAAAAATAGACCATTACGATTTTATTGACGTAAAAACTCAAACAAATGCTAGAGCAGTGGGTTTCTACATCCACAATTCAATCTCTAAGGACACGAAGATCCGGAAGGACTTATGTTTTCAGTCTGCAAACCAAGTCGAGGCTATCTTTTTTTGAAATCGAACAAAAAGGTAGAAAGGAGTCTGCGGTTGTACTTATAAGCACCCTGGCATAAGTGTGGATGAATTCATCCAGCGTTTCATACTGAAAACTTTAAGTGCGTTAGGCAAGGTCCATATTCTAATGGGAGATTCTAAAATTAATCTTTTAAATTACGATAGCTGCGAGGGTACTGGAGATTTTTAAGGTAAGTTTTACGTGTCACCTTGCTATCTCAAACACTTATCGATAACATAATCACCAATAACACACGGTACGAGTCTATTAGCGGGAATTTGACGTGCCAAATATCCAATCATTTCCTAAAATTTTCATTTTTCGCCAATAACTGTCAGAAAGAAGCTTAAAGGAATACAGTTAAATTCGGTCGCTCCTACAAACATTTTAGAGATGACAAATTTATAGAAGGAGTTCGAAAAATTGACTGATTGTGTTTATCAAATGGCGATCATAATGTTGAGTCGTTAACTAACGTTCTATTCAACAAGATAACTGACGTAATAAATGTATTGGCCCCTATAACACGCTTGACAAAAAGGAATCGAACTTACAGCAAAAGCCGTGTGTAACAAAGGGACTATTGATTTCCATGTCTAAAAGAGACAGCATGCACAAGAAGTACTTAAACGAAAGAAATACTGATAGAAAAGCTGAGTTATATGAAGATGACAAGAAATACCGCAGTGCGCAAAAGCCGGCTACTATATTACAGTGAATTCTTTCATCTTTAGAGTTCTAATATTAAAAAAAAAAAACATGGGATGGAGTAAAAGAAATCATCTAACTGTCAAAAAAAATCGAAGTCATGCCTTGCCCATAGCAGAGTTTTACTTAATGGAAACATTTATGATGACCCTGTAAGTGTAGCCACTGCATTTAATAAGTACTTCTCATCTGTTGGGGAAAGCCTTGATAGCAAAATCCCTCAAGCCAAACATAACTTTAAAACAAACCTAAAGATAAGTTCTAATCAGAGCGTGTTTTTCGCGCCTGTTACTCCCAGAGAAGTAGCGTCAATAATAAGTTCCCTACAAACATCCAAAGCTAACAGACCAAATAGCGTACCTACGCGTTTACTCAAGATTGTTCAGCATGCTATATCTTCCCCATTGGCGCATATAATTAATGGATCCTTCAAACAAGGATGCTTCCCGTCAGCCTTGAAGATTGCAAAGGTAACCCCTATGCACAACAGCGGCTCAACTGATTCTTGTAAAGATTTCCACTCGATTTCCTTGCTTTCTAATATTAGCAAAGTCTTTGAAAAAGCTATCCACAGTAGACTAACAGGCTACCTGAATAAGTATGAACTTTTATATAATTACCAATTCGGTTTCCGCAAGAAGCATTCAACCACTGACGCTCTAGTCAGCCTAACTGAGCAAATTAAGTCTGCTCATGATGACGGAAAGTTCGCATGTGGAATATTTATGGATATACAAAAAGCTTTCTACAAGCTCAACCACAAAATCCTTCTGCATAAACTGGAAAGCTACGGCATCAGGGGTAATCTTAATGATTGGTTTAAATCTTTCCTAACAGCCCGAAAGCAGTTTGTAACAATAGACGAGAAAGATTCTTCTACCATCGAAATGAGTTATGGTGTTCCACAAGGTTCTGTTCTTGGTCCACTACTCTTTTTAATTTGTATTAACGATTTCTGGCACTGCATCTCGAAATCAGAAGCTCATCATTTCGCAGATGACACTAACATTCTATTAAGTCACACATCACCAAATGATATCAGAAAGTCGATTTCAAATGAGCTCGTTAATGTTTTTGATTGGCTCTGTGGCAACCGCTTATCTTTAAATGCAAAAAAGACCGAGCTCGTCCTATATAAAACCATCAAACAAGCAAACGGAACACAGACTTACTGTAAAATTTCAAGGTATGAAAATGCTTTTGTCAAATAAAGTTATTTATTTGGGCGTACTGATAGACTCCTCTGTTAGCTGGAAACCGTATACAGCAGAGCTTTCTAAAAAATTGAACAGGGCAGCTGCAATGCTCGCTAAAGCCCGTCATTACGTACCTTTGAAAACGCCGAGAAACATTTATTTTACTATTTTTCTAGCGTATGTATTTTACGGGTGCCTGGTGTGGGGTTTTGCGAGTCCAAATATCTTGCAGAGGCCATTTCAGATTCAAGAACGAGCTATTAGGGTGATGAACTTTTCCGATTTTCATGAGCCAACATGGTCGTTATTTGCGCGAATGGATATGTTAAAGCTGCAAGATCTGATAGAGTTAAACAGATATCTTTTAATGTACAATTGGAACTCTGGCGACGTACCTTCTGCTCTAAAACCCCTCTTTCGGCGTAATAGTTCCAGAACTACAAGGTAAAAGGATGGTGGAAAGTCAGATTTACCCAATGTTCCCACTGTAAAATACGACATTAGATCGCTTAGATACGCGGGTCACCGATTGTTCAATAATATGCTATTAGTGAAGTACGATTGCAGAGACACTTATCTGCCCTACTCCAAGCAAACTACTGACATAATGCTCAAGGACTTTGAAAATGCGCCAAATGCGCGGTTCTAACAAATATTTGCAAGGTGATACCAATAGTCAAACGAAATGGAAGGAAAAATAAATAAAGAAATAAATTAAGTACGAATACATACGCTAATACATACGCTTAAAAAATTAATTCCCGGACTGCCGTGAAGCGCTGTCAAGACCCACATGCTTGCTATATCACGCAGATACTATTGGTACATGTATTAGCATTTTCTTACGCTCAGTGCGTAAGCCTGTTGTTCTTCTTTATGAAAGTTTTAGACAGACTTTGGGTGGGCCCTTCTCTTCCGATTAGCTATGCTATGAAGAGGCCTCCCTCCCATTTGGGCATGACATAGTATTTATGAATGTATTAATGTAACCTGTTGGTTAATCGGAAAAATATGTCTTGTTCTTGTTCTTGTTGTTCTTTTTCCTAATTACTGCCTGGAGAGTTAACGAAAAGAGGCCCACCAAAAGATACTCCATTACCCTCGAAGGAAACCCCAAAAAGACACGCAGTATTCTGTTAATTTTGCGAATTCCTATGCACTGTCAGGTTTACCATCTACCCATACACATATAACACGCGTATTAATTACTTTTATCGCTACATGTCCATGCTTAATTATTAATATTTTTTTAAATTTTCGGTAGCATTTGCGGAGATTTCTTTTTCACCATACATAACAAAAATTTTAAACGTTCCTCAAATCACTGTAAGTCATTGCCGTTTGACATCGCTCTGATTTTGGGATTAATTTACGTTTGCTTTGCACAGTAATTTCTGCGAGCTTTGGCTTTACTAAAATAGCATTCCACCGCAAAATTTTTCCGCAGTTGATTTGCCGATCCATTTAGATAATTTACTGTGGAGATAAAATATAAATCGCCCAACAAAAGCTGGAGCGAGCTTATTTGATTGGACAATGATAATCGCGTTTTCTAAGTTTTTATTTTGTTTCTTTGAACGACCTAAACTTTTGAAATTATTTCTTCTGTGTGATCAAAAGCATTTAGACGGAAAGGCCATAGATGGCGATGGCGACCGCTATTTCGGCCAATCCGTCAAAAATTTTCAATCACTAAATGTTATGATCCTTCCAAGTCTTACGTCACACCTAAGTCACCCCACCCTATCATTAGAAAATTCTTCTTTACGCAAGCCAGGATTCACGTCAGACCCTTAAGTTACCCTAGCCTATTGTTCAGGCCTTCTTGTTTATATAATGCAGTTTACTCACGGCACTTGCTTACGAGTTCAACAATAGCATGCTACCTGTTTTCGTACTGTGACATGTGGCCGGCAAGTGGTCTTTGCACAGTTCGTAACTGTCCAGCGTCTTGACGGGCTAATGGTGCCGCGCCTTTCCGTTGCTTGTTTGTAACGTCAGTGCATGCTTGCTATGTAACCGGAGCGAAGAGTAGTAGTAGCAGTACAATCTAGGTAACAGTACTCATCGTAGTATCTGAGTCGATTTCTAGGTCGACCTCCAGAATACTAGCCGTACCACTTCAGAAGCTTTAGTATTTATCGAACGAGGTGTAGAGGAGGACAGCGGTAAGCATGAACTATATTTCTTTAACTCGTGTGAGCTCGCATAATTTAGTGCTTTATAGCGTGTGGAAGTATTGTGAGATTGTGTATTAAAAGTGTTTGTTGTAGGATGAAAGGCTTTATTTCCCAACTTGTATTTTAGTTTTACGGTGGTGATAAAAGATTTGCTAGGAAAATTTACAGTCGTTTTCACACCGTCACAAATCTCCCTCATTGTACACCGTCGGCAGTAACATTAAACCCAGATGAAATGATCCCCCTGGCGACAAAATCTGCCAGATTATTTATACTCTTCACGGGTTTGCAGATGTTTCTGTCAATTACCTTCATTTTCATTACAGGAATGTTGAAAGGCTTGATGCAACAGATTTTTAAATTGCAATAATACCGACATCATGCAAAACGTTTCGATGCCAACATCCACTTTTTGTCTGAGCTTTCGAAGTCCCTACTGATGGAGAAGTTTTGGCTCGCAGGTTATTTATTTATTTACTTACTTATTTGCTAACTAAGTCTGACTGTGACCCAAACCTAAACTTTAACCATAATACTAACCCTTACCCTAACCTTAACCATATGCCCTTTCTTTTCAAGCAACCCAATCCTCAAGCAATTGAAATTTTCTAACTATTATATAAAAAAAATTTAAGTATCCTGGCGCCCAGCCATGTGAAATTTTCTAATTATTATATTTAAAAAATTCAAGTATCCTGGCGCGCTGCCATATTGACCTTTGCGGCATGTCGTCACTGGCTATGAGATACAGATACGTTTCAGAAGCTAGAAGACAGTCTCGCAATTACATGCAAGGATGTCCACTGGAAGTAGCTGCACGCCAGGATACTTAAAGTAATTGTCTTATAGTAATTTGTTATTTTGATGTAACAAAAAATTTCAATTGCTCGAGGATTGTTTGAGCTTGCTAGGAAAACGGTTAGGGTTAGGGTTTAGGTTGCAGTCAGACTTAGCCAAACAAAAGCATTAATGAACAAAAAGCCAGCAAAAACTTTCCCATCAGTAACGACTGCAGACCGGTTGCCATCTTGTAAGCTTAACTGCTGGAAGATTACGTTATATCAGACCAATCCCAATGTCTCGTTAACTGAGGAGTGAACGGTAGATTTGTACCCTCCGAAGGTTCATCCCCGGAGAAACATTGCTTAGCGATCCTGATGGGTCTGAGGGTCAGCAGATCTTCAATTATATGATAGATGCAGTGGCGCGAACAGAAGTCAATCTTAACGACACTTGAAAATTTTCGAGACCCACTTCGATCTTTAAGAGAATGTCGGAACAGCCCGTGTTTGCTTTCACGAAAGAAGCGACGGCTCAATTAGAAGTTTGAAAAGTGATTTGGTGAATTGAAATGTTTGAATGCGGGATTTCACTACGGCAACTTATAAAACGAGTTGCTAAAGGATCATCGTGTGCAATGTACAAATAATCTGCGGATCAAGGAATGATTATTGGTTAAGAAGAACCTCAAACTCAACCGTACGAAAGTGTCAGGGTGGATCCTTGAGCGAGCCGTTAACGCTAAGACGACTTCTAAAGGATCCAAGGAAACCGTCAACCAAGTTCAACTATGGAAAAGTACCGTCAATGAAATGCGAAATACTATTAGGCTGGCAATGTTCGAACGTCGATGCGCACACTGTTGCTCCCACCCGGTCACAAGTCAAAGGAGCCCACGAGACCAGCTTTTAACAAAACGCGTCAGAACTGTGGTATCAAGGGTCATTAAAAGAAGGTTTTCAGAAGTGCCACCATGGCTGGCTGATCGTTAAAGTAATGTTCCTATTTGCTTGTCGGTGTGGAGTTCTATTTGGTGACATCTCAATGATCGCGGGAATTGCACTAACCTTTGTGAGAAAAAGTAACTTTAATTAGTAATTCCTAACTGCTGATTATTATCTTTGTTCAAAATGTCTATACGGTTGAGTTTGCGTTAGTAATAGTAGAGAACTTCCATAGGTTGAACGAGCGAGTTGGTGGTTAGCTTTCGTCGCAAGCCAAGAATATTCGCGCTCGCGATATTCCAGAAAAGAGGAGGATGAGACGTTCTGCATTAGGCACTGTTGTGCATCTAGGCTTTGCAGTTTGGACTTGGGAGGACCAATCTTTTAGGCAGGCCGTATATGTGTCTGCGGAAACCTGCCAGTGGGTCACATCTCCTGGGGATAGTGACGTTCGTGACACATAGAGCGCGTCGACCACCCCGAGTGGGTCCACCCGATGGTAGTCGCTCAGAGGCAGACCGGTGATTTCGGAGTGTGCTGGAACATCCGAAACCTGAAATAAGCAGCTCCATCAAAGAGGCTTCCTACATGGACCCCCAAGGAGCTACTCAAAGAAAAATGCGGATCAGAGCTATTGGCCAGGTCGGCTCTCAAAATGGTGTACCATCAGATAGCCTCATCCAAGGACTCACGGACTATCACCATTCCTTCCACTGCTAGGATGGTACCAGTGTTCCTGACTGAGACTGCGGATTTCAGAATGCGATATGCTGCATGATTACAAGAAAACTATATACAATCATGCCTGGAATGTTTTGCTGCAAAGGGAGCTACACTGGCACTTGGAGCGACTGAATCGAGTTTGCTGGACACGTTATTTCCGCGGATAGCGTAAACCTGAAGCCGAGCAACATGGAAGCTACATGGAATACGCCGAAACCCCGGACCAAGAAAGAATTATAGGCCTTGCTCGTGATGGTAACCTATTACATCCGATTCATTCTAGACTTAGCCACCCTTGTGGAACCCCTTCGAAAACCGCTTCGGGATAACGTGTCTTTGAAGCAGCCCCTATACTGGAGTGTAGAGATGAAGCAAGTATTCAATGTAGTGGGTGAGCATCTGGTTCCATCACCGACTCTGGGCCTGTACCAGAAGGAGCAACCTCTGATTACCATAACGGATGCGTCTGAAGTAGGAGTCGGAGCCATGATGTCCCAGATTCTCCCGAAAGAAACTGAGGTTACGCAAGGATGCATCTTGTTGACGCTACAGCCCGATGAGCGAAACTTCAGCTCGATAAAGAAGGAAGTACTTGCAGCAGACTGAGCCTGATAACGATGGAGTTGGGGACCAAATTCACCCTCATATCAGACCACCAGACACTGGCCTCGCTTTTCTACGATTCCATGGGATCACGAGAGCAAAAGCCGATACGAATTGCGAAGTGGTACCCTCGACATGCAGAACACGATACCAAGGTCGTATACCGCCACGGAAAGCAGAAGGTGGTAGGCGACGCTTTGTCTCACCTGCCCAGCTCAGGTAAAGTAGGGAGTCCAGAATCCCGTCACATGAACGTTGCTGTGCGAGCTTATGCCTTGCTAATTTCAGACGCCACAGGCGATAACGTGGCTCGCATTGCAGAATCTCTGTGCAAGGATAGGTCTAAAGATATGCATTTCCGGGTGCGGAATGAGTTCTCGATGGTTGAGGGATGTTTGATGCGTGGAGAGCACATTGTCTTGGTGCCAGCTTCTCGTCAAGAGCCGGTATCGTATCTTGGCATATAAAGGTTGTCCGGGAATCGTTCGCTGCAAGCAGACACTTTGCTTGGACTACTGGTGGCCACGACTTGGCAGAAAAAAAAAGATATCGAAGTGATTACTGTTGGTGGTGCAAGATTACCATTCGAAAGCGCCTGAAGTTGGCGCTTCCGGATTCACAATCAACGAACATATTACTAAATCTCTCAAATCAGTATTCGGCAGAAGATTGTTTGCACTTCTGTCACTTCGTTCTCTTCGGTGTTAACTGTTGCGTAGTAGTATTAGTATTAGTATTAGTATTATTATTATTATTATTATTATTATTATTATTATTATTATTATTATTATTATTATTATTATTA